>KE505291.1:148043-180907 GCA_000441515.1 Elaeis oleifera | reverse complement strand
AAAATTCACTTCACGACCCCACCCTCCTCCCCCATCGATTTTCGATTCCACGGTTCTTCCTCCTCCCCCTTCGAGGTGGGGTTCTAGGAGAGCAATGGAGGGGTGGGAGAGGAAAAAACGAGGCAGGGACGGGCAGAGCGAGCACGACAGTGGTTAGAGACGGAGTGGCTGCGACGTCGGTGGGGCCTAGTGCCGTCCCCGCACGAGCACCGTAGTGGTGGGGTTGGCGTGCATGAAGCCACTGCGGCGGCTGCGGGGCTCGGGGCAGTTTTTCCGTCTGTTCTGTGAAGAAGAGAGGAAAAAGAAGGAAGAAAGAAAAAAAGATAACGAAAAAAGAGAAAAAAAATGAATTTGATTATGGTTTTATTTCAAAACTCTGATTTTATTCTGGTGCATTTGTAGTGTATTACTTTGACTGTCTCTCTAAATTTCGCTTATTGTTTGATCTGATGCTCAAGGAGTCCCTTAGTTTTGCTTTTAGAATCATGAAAGTTAGATTTTTTTTTTCTTTCCTTTTAGTTTTGGTTAAATGATCTAATTTTTTCTTTTAAAAGTTTGGATCTGATCACAACGTGTCTTGCATGGGAAAGCTGAGATTTTTACTTTGATATTTTCGGAGTTTATTCTAGAGATCGATTAATATCTTTATGATTTCAATCATGAGGATATATATGTGAAGAGTTTAAGAAACAGATTGAGATGTTTTAATGAATCATGTATTTTGGTGTTGTTTTTGATAGATTTTGATTAGAGCTCTAGCTTTTGCTTTGCCTATGATAAGAAATTTATTTAGGACCCATCATATTGTGTTCTCCATGTCACTTTCATGAAAATTATTGTAGACCGTTGCACATCTGGAGCTTTCAGTGCTAAAACAAGTTGGAAGGGAGGAACACGGTGTCGCTCACCATCAATCATTGGGTCTCGGCTAGATCTCACAAGAGCAGTGAAAGGCTTCACTGGAGGTAGAGAATGCGGAATTTTTTTTTTTTCACTCGAGGAAGAGGAGAAGGGAGACATGCAGAACAGGCAGGGCGGGCTGGCAAGGCGAGCTCGCTGAATGGTGGCTCCCAGCTACCCATAGAAATAGGTGAGGAAGCACAAGGGGGGATTAGAATGTGTATTAATTAGCCCAAGGCTATAAATAATCTACGATTTTGGGTTCTTATAATACCTTCTAATCAAAGGTTCTCTGGAAGCTGCGGTGGGCCACACAAAGTGGGGTGGGTCTCAAGGAGTAGATGGATTGGAGTGGACGAGAATAGGTTTCTCCTACTGCTAGGGTTGGGCTTACTATTCTGTTAATCATGATTAAGATGTGAGAATAAGACTTAAGGTGGCTAGAGTGAGTGGAACAGGTTTGTTTGATTTCTTCTATTTAGGTCGAGTACTTCTGCAGTGCAATTAGTTTCTAATTTAACAAGATGTAGATCTCATCCAAATTAGAGTTCAAGTCTAAGTCAACGTATCCAGATTATTTGGCTAACTTGCTAGATCATTAAATAATTCTATACCGATTTGTTTAAATATATACAGGTCTCTGAGCCCTACCAAGTCTTTCACTATCATTTTTTTAGGATCTATTCTTAAATTAATTAAATGATACATCAATCCATCTACTATCCAGCAATAAATATAAGATATTTAACTTCTTTTAGATTGTCTAGCTCTCATAGTGTTGAAGTTGAGAAAATTTGGATGTGCTGCAAATCGTGAACCAGACAAAAAGATACGTGTTTCTGAGTTTATATTTTTATTAAAATATTTGATATATCTATGATATTTTATATTATGATAATTTTAATTATAAATATTATTAAAAAATAATTATATGACGTGTATTGCATGGGTTCCAAGCTAGTTATTGTTAAAAATTAATAAAGTGGATCCCATTAATTAATGAAGTGGTCCATGGGAGAGTGGTTTTGTTTTTGAAATGATAATACCGAAGGATGGGTCCGGCTGTGGGTAGCATGTCCCATCCGATCGATTGATGCCTTTTTAACAGATCCTGTTAATCTGTTAATTGAGACTCCTGTTATTTTGGGATTCGTCTGGGATCAGACAGCCCTTTTTTGGGTAAGAGTGATCAGAGAGCTTTAGAGGCAACCGAATTTAATCCTTCATTTTAATGGGCATAGTCTATCTTATATATATGTATATAATTTTAAATTTTAAAATATTTTAATTTCAAACAATAGTAATTCCTCAATAGGGATTTTATTGAACAGCAGGACAACATTAATCTGAAAGGGGTAATTGTTTTCTCATGAATGCTACTTCCTTATCTTCTCTCCTGTACATGCTTTTCATACTTAAAAAGATTATTGTAGGCGTGACCGATCAAAACTCCTTTCAATCTTGGTGTTAACACATCTTCTGGCCTGTCCATGCATGGTTAAAGAAAAAAAAACAGCCTTTCTACCAAAAAAGAAAAAAAACAGGCAGGTCCATCTGTCCATTTTAAAAGTGGGCAAAGTTCCTTGTCCCATGATCCCATCCCACCGGACCCTCCCGTTCCGCTGGAAGCGACGGGGATTGCGTGTTTCTCGCGCCCCAGGTGGACCTAATCGTGCGCGAACCGAACACGATTTCCACTGTTATGCAACTAACAAAAAGCCACGTAAGCAAAAATGCGGCGACCCGGCACTAACGTGGCACTGTTTTAGGGCATGAGTATACTGTTCTACTCATCGCTCCTCACACCTTTACTCTCACAAGTTCTATAAAGGTTGGGAAGAGGTGGTGAGATGGAGCAAAGCAGCGAGAGATAGCGGACGATGGGCAGGTGGTTTCCGTCCTCCACCGCCGGCAGGCGTAGCAAGTGGCCGCGCTGGCAGCGAGCGCGTGGATCCAGTGCACCGCCGGTGCGTCCTACTGCTTCGGCGTGTATTCACCACTCCTCAAGGCAAGCCAGGGCTACGACCAGTCCACCTCGACTCCGTCGCCTTCTTCAAGGACGTCGGCGCCAACGTCGGTGTCCTCTCCGGCATCCTCTCCTCCGCCTTCCCAGCCCGCCCGTGGACCGTCCTCGCCGCCGGCGCCATCCAGTGCCTCGCAGGATACCTCCTCATGTGGCTCTCCGTCGCCGGCGTCCTCCCCCGGCCCCCTCCTCTCCTGATGTGCGTCTACATGCTGCTCGCCGCCCACGCCCAGACCTTCTTCAACACCGCCGATGTCGTCACTGCCGTCGAGAACTTCCCCGATAGCCGGGGCACCGTCATCGGCATCATGAAGGTCATCTCCCCTCTTGCTCATCTTCCTATCCTTTCAAAAAGTCTTCTTTTCTTCGGATGCTATCATATTTGGTGAATTCGGGGGCTTGGCTGTTCTGATTTGGCGTTTTGTTCGGTAGATGGAGATTAGGAATAAATTAAGGCATGAATTGATTTTGGATTTGTTCTGTTCTTAGTTTGCGTGGAAAATTTGAGTGCCGGGACTGTTGTTGCGTGAGGTTGACGTGTTTCTTGATGCAGATGCTAGATTTGGAGCATAGAGTTCAATTTTGTGGCGATTCTGTTTATGAATACAGCATCATCAGAGCTGTCCTGCTTTGGGAGGCCCATTGGTGGGGTTTCTTAGTTTATGAGACTTATGTTTCCTAGACTGAAAGATGTGCCAGTTAATTTACTGGGTCTCTCGCTTTTTGTCCATGTGTCCTTCTAGGAAGATGGCTGATTGCATAGGATTCCATTTCCATGATCTGTTGTTGTTGCATAATATCATAAGGCTGGAATTTTAAATTGCTGTTGAATTTTTCATGGACCGAAAAATTCCCTGAACTATTGTAGAATTCTATAATTGTCTAAGAAATATTCAATGACACACAATGCTTATGGACTGTTCATGAATTGCACACGACTTTTTCATGATTTTTCAGTAATAAGTCTATTTCATGACTTTTTCATGAAATAGCCTAATTAATGATGTTAGCTGATATTACTACTCCTATTGCTCCTGTGGTTGCTATTCCTTTGTTGCTGTTATGTGTCTCATCTTGTTTCCCTTGAATTAGCATATTTTATTGGTCACTTTACATCTAGTTAAGAATTTTATTTTAATTTTGACTTTTGTTTCACGAACTGGATTTTATCTCTGCTGTCGCACCACTCCCCCATGCATAGAAGGTCGTGTTCAAGCAATTAAAGCTGTTTCCATGAGGATTTGGCATGGGTAGTTCTAGCACCATTCCTTTGGAATGATAGTTGATTCTCGTTTCTTTAGTTTTCAATAATTCAATATTCAAATAATTAGCGAATGCTTTGAATTTTTTTTGAATTTTGAGCTAGCTGAGTTAGTACTGAGCACCAAACTTGTAATTATTCATACAACCTGGAATTAGTTTGTGGAAGCACTTTGAACTACTGCAGTAAAGAGTTAGCTAAGGTAAGGGCTTCTTCTCCTTAATAAATCTGATTTGCATAGTTGATGCGAGAATAAAAGCTCCAAGACAATTACTTCCATCTTTGTCAATTGGTATCAAATGTAAATTGTCGTACACAACTAAGTATTATCGATCAGTCAGAGCAAAAGATCTATTTCTGATATTCAACTATATGCAATATTATGCCGATTTTCTATTTTTGTACTTTTTGGTGTGGTTGGCAAGGGCTAGCTTATTATGTAGACAAAAAAAAAAAAAGGAGATTCCACATGACATAGTTATTGTAGATTTCATACTTTTCAGGGGCGTGCTATGGATTCCAGTGAACTCCTATAAATCCATCATGATGAGCTTCTTGCTCTGATCTTAAAGTTTAGGTTTGGTACATTGACTGGGAGAAAATCGCCTCATTATTCTCCTAGTCCTTTCTGCACCTCCCCCCTTCCTCTTTCCTTTTTGTATTTCCTCCTTCATTTGCATCCATCAGACTAGTGTATTTTATCCTTCTTGTTCCAACAAATTGGGTGTCTTCCTCCCTTTACCCTAAAAAGTGCATTGACACGGAGATGGAACTTCTTTTCTCATAGCATAAAAAGCTGATCATAAATATAGGCTCCTGTGCAAAGGGAAATAGTTGTAATGCTGTTATCTTATATGATATTTGTTATATAGTTTCAGTTATCAGCTTACTGCTGCATCACACCTTTTTCTTTTCCCTCTTTTTCTTTTTTCCTCCAGTTGATTCATGTTTCTTATATTTTCTTTCTGGTCTGTTCTTGCCTTGGTCATCTGATAAGTGCTTTTTACATTTTTTTTCCATGCAGGGATTTCTGGGCCTAAGTGGTGCAATACTTATTCAGATATATGGGGCATTGTTCAATGGCAATCCAAGCTCCTTCCTTCTAATGCTTGCACTGTTGCCCACTCTCCTAACATTTCTGCTTATGTTTTCGTAGAAGTTCATAAGACAGATGGAGGATGTGACAAGAAATTTCTCGATGTTTTCTCACTCATTGCTTTAACCATCGCTGGCTATCTTATGCTCGTTATTATAGGGGAATGTGTTATGATTGTGGGATCAGAAGCCCGTATTCTCATATTTCTCATGCTTTTGCTGCTGCTCATCTCTCCGCTAGTTATTGTAGTGAAAGCCCAGACAAAGGATTCAAAGATACTGGCAGAAGCTTCTTGTCATGATAGGATCCGATTGATAGATGATATCAATTCATTGGAAGTTATAGAAGAGCGAAGGTATAGCCAATTAGCAGCTGAAAGAAGCTGCATGAAGCATGATCATGTTGGACCTAATGAAATGCTATGTGATAATGGGCATGAAAGAACAGTGAGGAAACATTTCTGCTGCCAAGGGGAGAAAACTTGAATCTACTGCAGGCCATGTGGACATATGACTTCTGGTTATTGTTCTAGCCATGGCATGTGGTATGGGTTCAGGATTGGCAACAGTAAATAATATCAGTCAAATTGGAGGTTCTCTAGGCTACACGAGCATGGAAACAAGTACCTTAGTTCTCTATGGAGTATATGGAATTTTCTGGGTCGTTTTGGTACTGGTTACATCTCGGATTACTTCCTTCGGTTGAGAGGCTGTGCAAGGCCCCTGTTTATAGCTGTAACACTTGCAATCATGAGTATTGGTCATGCGATAATATCTTTTGGCTTTCCTGGTTCCTTATATGTGGGCTCTGTACTGGTTGGTGTGTGTTATGGTTCACAATGGGCATTGATGCCCAGCATCACTTCAGAGATATTTGGATTAAGGCATTTTGGCACCATATTTAACACTGTTGCCATTGCAAGCCCCTTTGGCTCTTATATCCTCTCTGTAAGAGTGGTGGGATACATATATGACATGGAATCATCGTCATCGTCGACAGATGTACAAAAGTGCATGGGTAAGCATTGCTTCATGCTATCATTTCTGATTATGTCATCTGTTAGCCTTTTCGGGTTTGCTGTTGCCTTGGCATTGTTCTATAGGACTAGGAGGTTCTATAAGCAGGTTGTGTATGCAAGACTACAAATTTCTTTGTAGAATGAGAACTCAGTTTCCTTCTTTATTTCTTCCATCATATAACTCTTTTTTGCTGTAAATATGAAGATACAGTAAGCTACAGGGGAAAGCTTGAAATGCTAATGTTATTTTGATGATGGGTCCTCCATATTTAGCATGGTTTTGATTACTCTGCCTGGGAAGTAGTATGATTAAGCTGAGAGAATCATTTATTTCTTTTATTTACAGTGGAGTGTTGAGATACATGCTTACTTGACCTAATAGGAGAGGATGGCTGGCTTAAGAAGGGCCTCTTCAGCATAGTAAATTCTTATTCTCTATTATGGAGATCATTGAGGGCCTTTGTGGTCATTCTTGAATGAGAAGTACAATTCATATCAACTATAGGTATCTACCTGCCTTGTGTCCCAATCCTAACTGTTATGAAGTCTCTGGCTCTCGTAGGGGTTGGTTTACTTGGATGGTGAAGCAGTGATTTGCACCTCTCCAAATATATGCAGACCTGCATCGAGTAGGTTTGCTGCTTCTTAGCCATGGACAGTACAAACATCTTGTGGAGCTAGTGAGTGATTATTTGTGTTTAAAATGAGAGCAGGAAAAGGATTAAAAAAAAGGCTTTCACTTTTCTAAGTAAAGATAGCCCTAAGAGTGATTTTCAATGCAAATTAAGAAGTGGCAGAGGCTCTGTATTTATTTATTTCTATACTATCCCTTTAAAAATAAATCCAGCTTTTAATATCATAAATTGTTGAAATGATGATTATATCCTGATGAATGTTATCTCTTCATAGTCAAACTGACAAACTGAATCGATGCAAGTTTTCCCTTCTCTTTCCTTCTCTTCATCATTCCAGCATATGCATGTATAGCAGAAAGAGGAGAATGCCAAATATCAAGGACGCGCTGTAACCGCAGAAGTCAAAAAACAGAAGTTTGACTATGAAGTATCATCCACAATGAATATATGAACAACAAACTCCTAGTGATGATATGTTCCTTAAGAAATGTCCTTTTTCACTTCTTTTATTTCAACAGCTAATTAAAGTCAGCTTATTGAGTTCCTAAAGGTGGTAAATATTATTTGTTATCATTGCATTTTCTACGGCTATTCTTTTGATGAAATCGGGGGCTAAGTGAACCGCCACCTTGTTTCTATGGGTATTCAAGTTTAGTAGTTTGAAACTTTGTGTTCCAAAATCCTTCGAAGCTTTAACGCTTAGGGTTTGGGTTGTACCGTTTGCGCAAAGGAATGATTGATCTTCTTTCATGACATTGTTCGTTGGATCGTGTTCCATAAAGCTCTCAAAGGGCTCAAAAAACTCTCATGCGTCAGCTTGCATAGATCTCAAAGCAATGCTTGTGGGATCCATTGATAGGTTCGTACAAGGGAAGGTGAATCATTCTTTCAATACAATCCCTAGCCTTTACTTCATCCGAGTATAGAGCGAGTGAGAGAGAGAGAGAGAGCATAGACTTCAGCTTTCAAAAGTATTTTTCAGGTAATTGCTGCTTCATTTGTTAAGATATTTTAAAATTATAAGGGAGCTTACAAAAGAACAAGAAGCGAACTGTTGGGATAAATCGACCGACCCTCGATTTTGGTCGCCACGACTCCGACTGCACATCGGCTGATCATGCGGTTTCAACTCTTCATCGACCGACTGAGCGAACCGCACTGACTTATTGTCCGCTGGCCGACTAATGTCGACTGACCGATTAATGATTCGACTACTACCGATCGACAGCGAACGACTTAGATCGTCGGCTAAGCGAACGACTTAAACCGTCGGCATAATAGAACTACTAGCCGACGGTCGCTCATAGAGTCTACCGACATATAGTCGGTTCTACTTACATATGGCCGGCTAATCTGTTCAACATACCATAATCATCACAAACGGTTATCAACTACATATCACGGCTATTAAGGAGAATTAACGTCCTACTAATTTCATATTTATGGTCCGATAATTTAGTACCATAAAAGCGGGATCACGTGCTTGACAGTTATACCAGAATCATCTATAAAAAGGAGGTAAGTGAGCAGTACGGGTAAGTGAGCTCGGGGCCAAAACTCTACTACTTTCTACATTCAAAAACTACTATTTACCAACTTCCTTCTCTGACTTAAGTATCGGAGGGTCTCCGTCGGACACCAATCCGGTCCGTGTAGATGCTGTCTTGCAGGTGCTCGTTCCCAGCGACAGACGACGGAGAGTTGGCCGCAACAGATTGATGCACCAGATAGGAGAAAAGATCATATACACCATGATGAAAATCAGAGCCCAACACTCAACTACCATCGGATCAGCGAGGCACTCTCCCCGTCGAGAAGAGGTTCCTCCCTCTCTTTCAATTGTAGAGCTTAGTTTCTCACATCCCGTGATCACCACGGACGTCCAGATTGCTGCGCTTGTGCAGCAAATGAATGTTCTCACGGAGGCAGTCAAAACCTCCAACAACAGCAAACCTAACAGCAGCCATTGGCAGAGCAATCGATGGCACAGTCGGTGCCGTCCAGGCATAGCCGCTGTCATCCGCGGTGATCATCTTCTTCTCCGGAGCGACTGTCTCAGCTTTCCCATCGAGATGAATAGTGGCATTCTCGGCACTCTCACCGTCGTGCCACCCACCACTCGCGGTGTTCCTCTCCTTCCCATCTCGACCATATTAGGAAGGAAAAACGACCGTGGACACCTTCTGCTTCTTTTTAAACTCGTCGGGGGGTTCTACCTTCGGAGTTTTCAGCAACGACGGTTCGACGACTATGAACGTAAGTTTCAGAAAATCAACCGCCGACTCATCCAGCTTCAGGTGGAAGGTCGGAAGTCCTCCAACGACTACGACTTTCACACCGCTCAGTCTCTCTCTTGGCACATCTTGGACAAACCGATCCAATCTCGATTCAAGATGCTACAAGTGGAGTCATATGACGGCTCCACCGACCCGATCGACCACTTTGAGAGCTACAAGGCTCTCATAACGATTCAGGGGCAACCAACGCCCTCTTATACATCGGCTTCTCGGTGACTCTTCGAAAAGCTGCTCGAGCCTAGTACTCCGGGCTTCAGACGGAAAGCATATACTCCTTTGGGCAGCTCGAATACTCCTTCGTGGCTCACTTCAGCACTAGTCGAAGGCTGCCACGAACTTCCGACAGTCTCTTCTCGATCAAACAAGGAGAGACTGAGATACTTCGAGATTTTGTGACCCATTTTAATGCGGCCACGCTTGAGATCAAGGACCTCAATGAAGACATGGCCATATCGGCCATGAAAAGAGATCTGAAGGGATCTCGATTTACATATTCTTTGGACAAGAATCTCCTCGGACTTATGCTGAACTTCTGGAGCGTGCATACAAGTATATGTGCATGGATGAAGGAGCTTCTGACCGACGTCAGACAGAAGACAAAGGTTAGAAAAAAAGAAATAGAAGAAAGAAGGAGCTCCGACCGAATCAAGTCGGCCACCTTCCAATAAGTGAGCTTCATCCCGATGACAGAGTCCAAGATCGAGTTACGGTAGGTATGACTCATACACTCCTCTTTCTGCTCCCCGTGCGCAGATCTTCATAGAGATCGAAGGAGCAGAATACCTACGACACCCTCCACCGATGAAAGCGTCGTCGAAGAATCACAATCGAAGGAAGTATTGTCGGTTTCATCGTGATCTCGATCACGATACCGAACAATACATTCAACTAAGGGATGAGATAGAAATTTTGATTCAACGAGACTACTTCGAAAAATATCGAAGAGATCTGCCGACTCAACCCCCTGCTGATCGACGACCTCAGCTGACTGAGAAAGCTGTAAATAATCAGCCGACCGTAGGGGTGATCAATATGATCTTCGAACGACTGGACTGGAGGGCAACTTCCGAAGAAGAGTCGACGAAATGACGATGACTCAACAATATAATAATTTTTTCAGAAGAGGATGTTTGGAGAATTCAGACTCCCATGATGATGCTATTGTTGTCTCGGCAATAATAACAAATTATGTGTAAAAAGAATCCTTATAGATAATGAAAGTTCAACTGATGTTCTGTTTTATTCGACTTTCTTCCGAATGCGACTACCGACTAATCGACTCAGGAGAGTCTCAACGTGATTAGTCGGTTTCATAGGAGATGCTATCACAGTGGAAGAAAAAATCTCCCTCCTCTTAACCGCTGGAACTGAATCATAACAGAGCACCGTCTTCATAATGTTTACGGTCGTTCGAGTACTTTCGGCTTATAATGCCATACTTGGATGACCTAGACTCAATGCTCTGAAAGCAGTGGTTTCGACATACCATTTATTAGTTCGATTTTCGATAAAAATAGAGTCGGAGAGATGCGTGGAGATTAGCAACTTGTCCGATGCTGCTTCCTTGTCTCCATCCAAAATAATAAGCCTGAAGACTCTCTGTCTGTCGATAAATTAGACCAAAGAGAGAATCAGAAAAGGGTGAACTAGCTGAACAACTGGTTCTATCCCGCTGAAAGAAGAAGATCTCGAAAAAATGGTCCAAATTGGATCGCAACTGCCCGACTCAAAACGGCAACAATTAATAAATTACTCAAACCAATATCGATATTTTACTTGATCGGCCACCGACATGCTCGAGATTCTTTCAGAAGTAATAACTCACCGACTTAACATCAACTTGAACGTTAAGCCAGTAAGACAAAAAAAGCGACCTTTTGCCTCCGAAAGACAAAAGATCATTGATGAAGAAGTCGACAAGCTCCTCGCAGCAGGCTTCATCAGAGAAGCTACATATCCCGATTGGCTCACCAATGTGGTAATGATGAGAAAAATCAATGAGAAGTAGAGAATCTACTCGACTATACCGATTTGAATGAGGCTTGTCTGAAGGACAGCTTTCCATTGCCGAAGATTGATCATTTGGTTGATGCGACTTCAGGTCATCGATTTTTGAGTTTCATGGATGCCTTCGCTGGGTATAATCAAATCCAGATAGCACCAGAAGATGAGGAGCACACAACTTTTGTAACCGACAAAGACATATACTGCGACCAAGTAATAACTTCGGTTTGAAAATAGTGGAGCTACTTATCAATGGCTCGTCAATAAGATTTTCAAGGCCCAGATTGGATGAAATATGGAGGTGTACGTGGACGATATGCTGGTGAAGAGTCTCCAAACTTCAGATCATGTTCGAGATCTGGAGGAAGCCTTTGGTACGCTTCGACGATATCAGATGAAGTTAAATCCGATCAAGTGTGCATTTCGGGTAACCTCCGAAACTTTTTTTGGATTTCTTATTTCACAATGAGAAATCGAGGCTAATCCCAAAAAGATAAAGGCCATCATCAACATGAAACACCCGAGCTCAAAGAAAGAGATACAGCAACTCAACGGAAGGATCGCCGCACTCAGTCGATTCATTTCTAGATCGACCGAGAGATGCTTGCCATTCTTCAAAATTTTGCGACAGATAAAGGACTTCTTATGGTCGGATGAATGCCGGCAGTCCTTCGAAGATTTAAAAAATACTTGACTTTTCACCTTTACTTACAAAATCGAAGGTCGGAGAGATATTGTACCTCTACTTGGCGACTTTAACAGAAGTGGTAGTTCGGTGCTCGTCCAGGAGGATGAAAATCGAATCCATCGACCGATCTACTACACCAGTAAAGTACTTCACAATGCTGAAGTTCGATACTCAAGAACGGAGAAAATGATCTACGCTCTAATCATATCGGCACAACGACTTCATCCGTACTTCCAAGGACATCCAATTGTGATCTTGACAGATCAGCCGTTGAAGGCGATCTTACATCGATCGGATATGTCAGGTCGGATGGCGAAGTGGGCAGTGAAGCTTGACGAGTTCGACATACAATATCGCCCAGACCGTCCATGAAGGCATAAGTTCTGACCGACTTCGTCGTAGAATATACAATATCCGATAATAAGCCAGAATATACAAATGATAATACAATAAAGCAGGTTACGACTCCCGAACCCGACCTAAGGTCGACTTGGGTGCTCCACATCGATGGAGCATCTAATGCACAAGGTAGTGGAGCCGACCTTATACTCATAAATTTCGAAGAAGTAGTCACTGAATATGCCTTTCGGTTCAATTTTAAAATCTCAAATAGTCAAGCCGAATATGAAATACTCTTAGCCAGCTTGAAGATAGTCAAAGAGCTGGAGATCGACCGTTTGAAGATTTTCACCGACTCATAACTGATTGCTGAACAGGTCAATGATGAATTTGAAGTCCGAGACTTCACTATGATGAAGTACCTTTAGAAGGTGAAAGATATTACAGCGAGCTTGAAATATTTTGAGATCTTTCACATTTTCAGAACTGAAAATGCTCCGACCAACATAATTTCACGACTGGCTACTGCCACTTTCAACTTGCTGGGTCGAACATTCGTTGAATATCTCGAACAGCCGAGTACTGACAAAGTCGAAGAAGTATTGCAGCTCACTATCGAACCAAGCTGGATGGATCCGATCGTTCAATACTTGATCGATGGGATTCTTCCTATAGATCTTTCAGAAGCCAAATGACTTCGATGGACGGTCTCTTAATATGTAATAATGAATGATCATCTCTATAAAAGGTCGTTCTCACTTCCCTTGCTAAAGTGTTTGGAACCTACAGATGCCGACTA
The DNA here is from genome assembly GCA_000441515.1 of Elaeis oleifera. NCBI lineage: Eukaryota > Viridiplantae > Streptophyta > Magnoliopsida > Arecales > Arecaceae > Elaeis > Elaeis oleifera. The sequence goes on along the minus strand of KE505291.1, from coordinate 167,847 downwards.
TGCACTTAGAGAAGTACATGAAGGGATTTGTGAAAATCACTTGGGGGGCAAATCTCTAGCTTATAAAGTCCTGCGACAAGGATACTATTGGCCTACCATGAAGAAAGATGTAGCTGAATTTATCCGGAGGTGTGAACTATGTCAAAGGTATGCAAATATACAACATCAACTGGCTACTCAGTTGACATCGATTGTAGCACCATGGCCCTTCGTACAATGGAGAATCGAATACTTGATCTTTTTTTCTCGATATCTGGTCAGAAAAAATTTATAGTGATTGCTATTGACTGCTTCACCAAATGGATAGAAGCCGAACCTCTAGTCCAAATCACTGAAAACAAAATAGAAGACTTCATTCAGAAATTCATCATTTACAGATTCAGTTTACTGCACACCATCATCACCGACAATGGTCGACAATTCGACAATCAAAATTTCAGAGAATTCTATGTGAAGTTTCATATCACACACAAACTCACGTCAGTCGGCCATCCACAGTCAAATAAAGAGGTGGAGGTAACCAACCGAACAATCTTGCACGGACTCAAGACCCGACTGAATGAAGCCAAAGGCCTCTGGGTGGAAGCATTATATCCGATCTTATGGCGTACCGAACAACTCCCGCATACCGACTGGAGAATCCTCCTTAATTTGGCTTATAGAACAGAAACAATGATCTCGCTCGAGATCGGACTGCCATCAACAAGAGTGGAGCAATACAGCGAGTCGAGCAATTTCGAATGTCGGAGAGCCGACTTAGATCTCCTTCTAGAACTCCGACAGCAAGCTCAAGTTTGAATGGCTGCATATCGACAAAGAATAGTCCGATATTATAATGCAAGAGTCAAGCCGAAGGTCTTCCGATCAAAAGATTTGATCTTAAGAAAAGTAGAAATCTCAAAACCTTTAGATCAAGAAAATTATCTTTGAATTAAGAAGGACCTTACAGAATATCCAAAACTCTTAGATCGGATGCATATCGGCTAGAAACCCTTGAAGGGTCGGCAATACCCCGAACATGGAATGCCGACAATATGAAAATGTATCACCCATAGAGTTGTTGATATATACATTATTTGAAATACAATACAAAAATTTCAGAATCACAAGTCTTGGTCAAGTTCTATCAACAATCGATTATATGTCGGCTTTCATTGTAAAAGCCGAACTATCAACTGTACTTCGATATGAAATTTATTTCAGTTTTCACTGTAAAAGTTAGAGAATCAACTGCTTCGGTGTCGACTATATTTCGATTTTCTTGCAAAAACTTATATACCGACTGCAATCTCAAACCGACATCAAACATACAGGCTTTCACTGCAAAAGCCGTAGTGCCGATTATATCTCAATTTATAATGTCAGCTTTTCATTATAAAAATTGACTACAGTCGAAAGACTAATATGCTGATTTAGTCCTAACTAACTAGAATGAAATGTCAAAATGATCAAGATCGGATTGAAATTATACCGATATGGCTACGGCCGACGAAGTATATTTGGCTTGCCATCGATTATCAAATGATTTGATGTACAAATCCGACCAAGCATCGGATATAGGATATTCGACTTACCATCGTTATCCTAACTTCTATTAAGTACGTCAAAGATTACGCAACTAATGGATATTCTACAAGTTCTACCGAATGATCGGATCATCGATTAATGTTTGGTGGCTACTTTACATTGCAGACATTGCAGACTCAATATTTCAGACAAACAATTCAAACTTAGAAGAAAATGCTTTCATTCATTGTCAAAATGAAGTTACAAAATTAGACCGAAGTCCGATTACAAGTATCTGATTACACAAAAAGAAAGCAAAATACACCAACTAGGCTTCGTCGCCGTTCCTATTCTTTTGATCTAGTGTAGTGTCGGTGATTTAAACAACTTCAGGCATGGTCAGTGCTTCATCTTGAGTCGGCGCGGCTTCTTCTTCAGCAATTCCGTCTTTCGATCTTGGAGGGACGATGTTGCTCAAGTCGATATTCAGGTATAATTTTTCGACCGTATTTCGGTCGTCTTCATATCCGACGCAGTACGAGGCCAAACCACCTTCGAAGATTTCTTCTTTGAATTCTTTCGAACTCCGAAAATCCTTGATTGCCCGACTTAATGCCTCCCTTGCCAACTCCGCTTCTGCCTTCACCAAATCAGCATCGACTCGAGCGGAGGATGACTCTTCTTCGATTAGTGCCAATCTTTTCGGGCTGGCCCGATGACGTCTACATTCAGCTTCAAGTTCTTCGATGCATCCACCTCGCTCCCATCGAAGCCGGTGGATAGAGTGCTTTTTGCTCTTGACCTGCGACTCAAGAGCCGAAATAGCCTCGACAGCCAACTTAAGTTCGGCCCCCAAGGATGCTAAGTCGTCAGTTAGTCAGGAAACCTCTTCTTGAAGCTTGGCTTCTCGCTTCGTTGCCGACTTAAGCTGTTCGAGTGCGGCTGCTTTCTCAGCATCAGTGGCTGCCACTTTATTCATCCACGACCTACGAAAATCGCCGACAATCGCATAGCTGATTTTCAGATCGAACATATTATGGATCAACTGCAGACAGAAGATAAATACGGGTTTAAAAAAAAAAAGAAAAAAGAAAAGAAACTTACCCTAATTATTATCGGGTAAAATGATGAAAATATCTCGACCACCGTCCGTTTCTTTCGGTGCTCCCGATCAACCAGAAGAAGAGCGGCTTGGTACAGTCGCTCGACCAATATCGTATTGGCCAGGGCCGATTCATCACCAGGCACTTGAAGGTTGAAGTGAATCGTCTGGCCCTTTGACACTGCATCTTCCGTCGAAGTCACCGGAGCTTTCCCCTAGTCCTTTGTCGGCGACCCCATGTTCGAAAGCGAGGAGAAGCTTGAACTCGACTGCACCCCAGCTGAAGGAGCAACTGATGCAACCGTAGATTGTTCGAGTTCTCCTACCTGGATCCGAACCTCCTCAATTGATGGAACTATCGACGGTGCTTCGACAGTTCTCCTTGCCGCCCTTTCTTCGAACGACGCAGCAAGAAGCACTGTCGGGGTCGACAGTACCAGGACCGGCTTAGGAATCGATGCAGACGGAGCGTCGGGTTCCTCAATCGGCGTTGAAGCAACAACTGGAGCTGGTGCCGCTTGAACTTGTGCCGAAGTTTGATGCCTCTTCGGTAGTCGAGAAGGTCTAGCTTCGGAAGCTGCCCTCTTCCTAGCAGCTTGCTGACGAATGTCGGCGTTCGATATTCGTACCCTTTGTTGCATGGCTGCAATTACAACAGAAGTCAGTACAACTCAACAAGTAAGAAAAGGTGAAGTCCGAAATAACTGATCGATTACACTATACCTAGACGGGCAATCAAACTAAGGCCGGCCTCATAAAGGGCCTGTTCGGTCACAAGCTCCTTCTGCGTCGGGATCGCCATATCTTTCAGCCGATGGAAGTCCTCCCGTTCGCCGACCTCTACTCGGCTGTTGTCGTTGGGATCGGTTCATGGGTCGCCCCAACGGAAGAAAAACCCCGAGGAAGGGTAGAGGAAGCGAAGAAGAATTGATTCTTTCATCTATGAATGGACGATGGAAGATCAGTAATAAAGGAAAGGCCTTTTCGGAGGTTGAAGAACCACCACCCTCGAGCATTCGGATGAGGTCGGAGGATCAAGAAAACTCGAAAAAGAGAAGGATGTGGTTCAGTCGGTAGCAACTGACACAATAAGGCAAAACTAATTATCAGTCGGTCCGAATTCGGAGCCAGCTGAGCCGGACAAAGTCCGTAGTAATCTAAAATATTTCAGATAAATTTCAAAATCAAAAATCGAAGATCCGCCCAAAGATCTTCGACATAGAATGCCACCTGGCCCGAAGGAGGGATATTCATCCGACCATTGACCCTAGGGACGAAAAGCTGAAACTGCTTTGGGATATAATACTATTTTTGGAACCGCTCGACATTCAGCTCCGAAAGTGAAGAAACCTCCACCTTCGGAGCCGACTGGAATTCGTCAGTCAGATTCTCCGACCGACTGTCCCGAGAAGGAGAAGTCCTAGCCATAAGAGACAAAACTCTAAAGAAGGCGGAGATTCTAAGGGAAAAGGGACTCAAGGAGAGACAAAAATTTGACCTAAAAAGATGGGAATAACAACTTCAGACGCTAGGGCGACCATCCGGCAGAGTTTCAGCACCAAGAAAGACAAAATGAAAAGTAGAAGTTTGGTTGAGAGCGACCTTATATATATAGGATCCCTCAACGGTCGAGATGAAGACGATCGAATCGAAGATTTACTAGATGATGATATGTGACAATATCTGGACCGACCATTAATTAGATGGTTCGATGTATCTACCCCAGATCGAGCCATATCACCCTAATCTGCGTGAACAGATCTGATCCAATAACATTCAGACATGTGGCACAAATCTACTTGTCAGAATCATATTATTCGACGTCGAATCGGCTTTCTGAAATGACATCTGATACTGACAATTGATACTGAATTGTCCGGTCAGTATGACAATTTAAAAATGATCATACCCACCAAATGACAAAGCAGCCGATCGCCCACATCTCAGAGAAAGTGACATCAAAATTGAGATTCAATGTGACAGAAATAACTTCCTTCATCCAATATGACGAACCATATGACAATATACACGTCGGTTCATCTTAGACTTGAGAGTGGGGGGCAACTGTTGGGGTAAACCGACCGACCCCCGATTTTGATCGCCACGACTCCGACTGTGCATCGACTGATCATGTGGTTCCGACTCTTCATCGACCGACTGAGTGAACCGCACCGACTTACTGTCGGCTGACCGACTAATATCGACTGATCGACTAATGATTCGACTACTACCGATCGATAGTAAACGACTTAGACCGTCGGCATAACAGAACTACTAACCGACGGTCGCTCATAGAGTCTACCGACATATAGTCGATTCTACCAACATATGGCCGGCTAATCTGCTCAACATACCATAACCGTCACAAATGGTTATCAACTACGTGTCACTGCTATTAAGAAGAATTAACGCCCCATTAATTTCATATTTATGGTCCGATAATTTAGCGCCATAAAAAGTGAGATCACGTGCTCAACAGTTACACCAGAATAATCTATAAAAAAGATAACTGAGCAGTACGGATAAGCGAGTTCGGAGTCAGAATTTTGCTACTTTCTATATTCAAAAATTATTGTTCACCAACTTCCTTCTTTGACTTAAATATCGGAGGATCTCTGTCGGACATCAATCTGATCCGTGTGAATATTGTCTTACAAATTTTTATTTTCGATGATAGACGATGGAGAGTCGGCTGTAACATAAATTAAATTTAAAATGATTATGAGATCAGAGAGCTATGCAAATAAAACCTAATTAGTTCGTACCATCTTTTCCAATATCTGCAAGCCGTTTTTCAGCGCACCGTGCATGCGACAAACATCTAATATAAAAAGTTCGAGCACAAAAATAATGGAATCTCACAATCAAAGACTTGATTCCGTGCTTTCCATTATTAACATGAATATAAATGTACTGTTGGCATGTCGCCGGGAACTTCGAGAATATCACCAACCTGGCTGTGATAAGCAGATTCTGCCCATGAACAAATCACAAAATACAAAAGGCAATGCACTACCGCATACAGAGACGTGATACGGATGGAAAGAATATGGGAAGGAAATCCCTTGACTCCTCTCATACATAGTCAAGTCAGTCGGGCGAAGATTTCATTTGAAGTAACATAACAGGATTCGTCAATGCACCACCTACGAAGCATCTTCTCTCGAAATTTGGATTTTTTTCGAAAAAATTTCGGTCCTTCAATATCATGATTGGGTCCATGAGATCGGATCATAAGTGAAACATCATGAACTGATCGAGGCACGAATATTGAGTGAATAGCAAACCGGAACGTACCTGAAAAAGATTTGTTGGGAGAGCCAGCATGTGCATGCAGTGCATGATCCCAACTTGTGGTAGGGAGGTGGCCGTGGCGGTGCATTGAAGCGCAACTTCAAAGTTAATTGGGTGATCAGGCTACTTAAGCCGAGTTGCTACTAAAAGACTACATCACCCATTGGACGAGATAAGCTCATCCAACTCCTCTTGGCAGGAGAAGGTTTTCTTCAATCGAGTGGAGGGGATCGAACCCCTTGGTACACAAATCCCTGGAGTCATCATCATCGTACTTGTACGATGGGAAATTGGCTCCAGGCCCAGTCCCGAACAGAGCGGCCTCTGGAAGCATCGGTGGGACACTGGGACTTCGTACATAGTTGAAATGGTTCCAGATTTTTTTGATGGATGACTTGGGGCATGTCTATGTCTACCAAGAGAGGTGATCCTGGGTTTCATCCCCCGGAAGTGATCAAGCAACTCTTCTTCCATATATTTTCAAATATCATAGATAGGAATCAAGTTCCTATCAGCTTTGTATCAGAGCACTGATCCTGTATGTGACCGTGAAATGCAAGCAAAAGAAGAAGCTTGGCATGGCATATTTCGAGTCCCATTAATTGAACGATTTTGACATAACTGGCATCATTTGGGCCCAGGCTGAGGCTTGTGGATCCTTGTAATCGGTTGTAATCGAAATAGCGTGTGGGTTTAGTGAGCTTTTGCCAACAATGGGTTGGCTTGCGGCTCCTGAACCAGCTGCTTGACCCGGTAGAGTAGACTCAGGCGGTAAGGAGGACATGGCCGCCCGAGATCTCTTTAGATGCACGTCTCACGGCCACCATAAAAATATCCTGGATCCCTGCGGCTCAGCCGCCAATGTCCCTCCTGGTCGCTATTAGGAGACTTCTTCTTTTTCTTTGATGGGAAACGGAGGAAGCAAGGAGCTTCCTCCAATTTATTGATGGAAGTATAAAGTTACAGAGAGTGAGAACTTACAAAGAGGTCTGGTTACAGCCAGTAAGAGAAATTACAGGGTCTTTCGTTGATTCAAAGAAGACAAATTGTTCCACAGGGAGCTGTGTCGGCTTTCTGTGAGCACAAATGGCCCCAGCTGTTGAACAAGGACAGGGCCGTCTTTCTCAATAAATTCCTCGGTGAGTAGTCGGTTGTTCCCACCACTCTCCAATACATCAAAAAAGGGTACGGGCCGTCTGAAGCAAGGAAAGATGAAGCTGTTCTTCCTTAGAAATAGTCCCTCATTTGTTTCTTCCAAATTTTCCAGCGTATGTGGCAGCCAAAGGCTGATCACTAGCTCCTTGATACAAGCTGTTGGGGTACATCCTTGTCACTCAATCGACTATCCAATCTTCTCGTTCCCCAACTGACTAAAGAAACTACACCGACTAAGCTACTGCGACTCAATTTGACTTAGATCAGCAAGTCCGACAAACCGATGCCGGATCTCCACTGGTCAATATCAACAACATTCGGCCGACTAAAGACGGCATACTCCTAGCCAGTACCAAGCCGACTAGGCTCAACATACCGTCTACGGCCGCTTACGATAAATGACGCTCGAATCATAGCTGACTACATACTCGGATCATAGCCGACTATGCCAGTCGATAGCAGGGTACTACCTCTCAGTGGCTTCACTTTTCCGACTCCCATGGCATAGGTCTCAGCCAAGTAGGTGAGTGCCAAACGTAGCCGTCACGCCCTCTAGTCAGGCCATATCAGGTCACGTCACTCAGACATGATTGACATGATCACCTGTCCACTTTGCTTCCTCTATAAATAGAGATAAGTGGAGACACTTCCAGGTACGTGAGGCTAACACAGAGCCAAAACTTTGTTGCTCTTTACTCTCTATCGAGTTACCTCACTGATTTGAGCGTCGGAGGGTCTTTGTCGGAGCCACCTCCGACAGAATTTTTTTATAGGTTATCATCTTTTCTGGTACCGAGTGAAGACCAATGTCACTGTTCATCAGTAACCCTCGCTCTCATTCTCGACCTTGACAGTGTGCACCTTCTCCGATAATGGCACATCATCTTCCGGTGCCCTAGCCATGATGCACCCATGCACAGTATCTAATCAGCTTAAGGCCGACTACCTCAATCGGAGAAAGGTCGCGATAGTTTAGTGCGTCAGGTAGGGGAAGCAATCGAGCAGAGAAAAATTTTCTCTCTCAAAAATCTCCATGGTCAAGACGAGAGTTCAAAACGCTTTTGCTGGCTCCTCTTGACATTCATCGCGGCGTGACGTGCCTCCGACGACTCACGGAGAGCCGAACACTTCATGACCGCTGGTGACGGGAGACCACCAGCAGTTCGCTACCCTCGTGCAGTAGGTGAAAAATTTGACGGAGGCCATCCACGGTCTCCAACAGCAGTAGCAGTAGTGGCTGGAGGAGATCGCACTACGTGACGTGCCTTCTGGGCACAATCACCGGCCACGATCTCCGACCTGCCACTTGACACAATACTCCCATCGGGTGAGCTCTCGACCCGCCCGATGGTCACCATGTCCAGACTCTCGATGTGCGACTTCGATGATCACCGGCCATCTTCTCCTCGACGAGCTCCGCACAATGGGAAGAGGCCGCGGTCCCCATCAAAATCCGCTTCTTTCAAAGAAGGTTCTACCCTAGACTATTCACGACGTCCTGATGTGTCGCAGTAATGGTTGGACAAGTACAATCAGAAGCTGAAGGAGCTAGATCGCCGCATGAAACAGCTCCAAGCAAACCATCAGAATCTGACCAACGAATTCGGCATCAGTATAAGTTTGCCTTTTTCTTGTCGAATCCTGGACGAACCGATTCTCAGTTGGTTTAAAATATCCCAATTGGAGCCATACAATGGCTCCACTGATCCACTTGATCATCTTGAGAGCTACAAGGCTCTCATGCTTCTACAGGGGGCATCTAACGTCCTCCTCTGTATCGCCTTCCCAGTTATTCTTCGAAAAACTGCACAAGCGTGATACTCCAGACTTCAATCAGGAAGCATCAATTCCTTCGAGCAGTTTGAGCAGCCATTTGTGGCACACTTCGACATCAATCGAAGAGTCCTACAAACTACTGACAGTCTCTTCTCTGTCAGACAGTAGGACGGAGAATCCCTACAAGACTTCATAGTGCATTTCAACACTACCACCCTGGAGGTCAAGGATCTTGATGAAGCAACGGCCATCACAGCCATAAAATAAGGACTGTGGAGTTTCAAGTTCACCTACTCTCTGGACAAGACGCTTCTTCGATCCTACATCAAGCTTCTCAAACGTATATAGAAGTATATCTGTATCGAGAAAGATGCGATCGATCGATGCTAGTTTGAGGGCAAGGGCCAGAAGAAGAAGACGAGGAAGGACGAAAAATTCGTGGAGCCTAGTCAGACCCACACTGAGAAGGAGGGTCCTCCTCTCCAGCTAAATCAGAAGCCCAAGAACTTCAGTGGTAGATACGACTCCTACACTCCTCTGACTACTCCTCGTGCACAGATTCTCATGGAGATAGAGAGAGATACCTCTGACGACCCCTGCCAGTGAAGAAAAAGTCTGCATCTCATGACTGAAAGCGCTACTGTCGGTTCCATTACGACCACGGTTACGATACCTAGGAGTGCCATCAGTTGAAAAATGAGATCGAGGACTTGATAAGATGAGGGTATCTCAAAAAAGTATGCACGGGAGCGATCTGTGCAGCTGCCTTTTGACCTGCCACCATGACCGCGACTTGAGGAGGAAACTCACACCCAGCCTACAGCGGATGTGATCAACATGATCTCGATGGGACTACGACTCTGGGGGCAGATGACTTCGGAGGCACCTCCAAGCGCCAGCGGGCAAATAATGACATCATCTTTACCAAAGAAGATCTGCGAGGAGTCCAGACTCCCCATAACGATGCTATAGTTGTATCAATAGCGATAACCAACTATGATATAAAATAATATCTTGTTGATAATGAAAGTTTCGCTGATGTGATTTTCTACGACTGTTTCTCTCAAATGTGACTTTCTTCTAATCTTCTCAAACCAATCAATATTTCTCTAGTCGGGTTTACAGGCAACTCGATCAAGGTGGAAAGCGAGATAGAACTCCCTGTCACAGCCGGACAACCACCTCGATAGTCGATCGTGTGCCTCAGCTTCCTTGTAGCCCGGGTCTCGTCCGCCTACAACGTCATCCTGGGGCAGTCCGGACTAAATGCGCTCCAAGCGATCATCTCAACATACCATCTGCTCGTTCGCTTTCCGATAAAGAATAGAACCAATGAGATGCGAAGAAATCAACAGTTGGCCCAACAATATTACTTAATCATTCTCAATAGAAAGAGATCGGTTGAAGCTCTCCCCATCGATGATGGACCAGATCAGAGAGAAGCAGAAAGCCATGGAGAAGCTGCAGAGTAGCTCATCTCAGTGCCCCTCAACAGTGAGGATCCGACAAAATCATTCAAGTCGGATCTTCACTGAACAATGATCTATGGGAGAAGCTCGTCGACTTTCTAAGAAAGAATGCCGACATCTTCACCTGGTCTACCTCTGACATGTCAGATTTTCTTTCAGAAGTCATTATCCACCGACTGAACGTCGATCCCAACCACAAACCAATGAGATAAAAGAAGAGAAACTTTGCTTTCGAACAAAAGAAGGCCATCGATGAAGAGGTTGACAAACTACTGACAGCGGACTTCATCCACTAAGCAACCTACCCAGATTGGCTTGTGAATGTCATAATAGTCAAAAAAGTAATAGCGAATGGTGAATCTGCATCGACTACACCAATTTGAACAAAATCTACCCCAAGGATAGCTTTTCACTCCCATAAATCGATCAACTAGTTGATGCAATATCAAGCCATCAACTACTCAGCTTTATGGATGCCTTCTCTGGCTTCAATCAAATCCAGATGACGTCCGAGGATGAGGAGAAGATGGCATTTATCACCGACAAGGATCTGTACTACTACAAAGTCATGCCATTCGATCTCAAAAATATCAGAGCTATATATCAGAGACTGGTCAACAAAATCTTCAAGGATCAGATCGGACATAACATGGAGGTTTATGTTGATGATATGCTCATGAAAATACTGAAGCTATCCTTCATATCGACGACTTGGCTGAAGCTTTCAATGCATTGAGAAAGCATCAGATAAAACTAAATCCAACTAAGTGCGTCTTCAACGTCACATCAAAAAAATTTTTGGCTTCATGGTGACGAAGTGAGACATCGAGGCCAACTTTGAGAAGATCAAAGCTGCCGTTGATATGAAGCCTCCGACTTATCGATGGAATATTCGGAGATTGGCAGGGTGCGTCGCCTTAAGCCAGTTCATCTCTAGGTCTGCAGAATGGTGCCTTTCCTTCTTCAAAACCCTCAGGCAGATGAAGGACTTCACTTGGATGGAAGAGTGCCCGAAAGCCTTCGACGACTTGAAGCAGTATCTCAGCTCTCTTTCACTTCAGATGAAGCCTAGCATTGATGATGAATTACTCATGTACGTGGCAACAACTTCTGAAGCTGTCAGCTCGGTGCTGGTCCGGAAGAAGCCAAAACATAAAGGCCCATTTACTGCATAAGTCAGATGCTGTGCGATACCAAAATAAGATATTCTTAGATCGAAAAATCATCTTCACAATTATAATGATTATTCGGTGACTGCAACCTTACTTCCAAGCTCATTCGATGAAAATCTTGATCGATCTCCTCCTGAGGACTCTACTTCAATGACCAGATACCTTGGAGAGAATGGCCAAGTGGATAGTTGAACTCACTGAGTTTGATCTTCTTTGTTTCACGATCTTTGATGAAGGCTCAGATTCTCACCGACTTTATCATCGAGTGCACTCCAACCGACAACAGCCAAGTCGAAGATCACTCTCCAGAAGATACTCAAGAATCTATGTGGATTCTACATATGGATGGAGCTTCAAACGCCCAAGAATACGACGTCGATCTGATTCTGACCAACATCAACAGGATGATGACTGAGTATGCATTTTGATTCAGTTTCAAAGCTTCAAACAATCAAGCAGAGTACGAAGCTCTAATAGTCGGACTAAAGATCGTCAGAGATCTCGATGTAAAATGCTTACGGTTGTTCACCAACTCGCAACTCGTCACTGAACAGTCCCGAAGAGAATATATGGTCCAAGATCTTGTTTTTTCTGGTATCTACAAAGCTCAAGTCTCTATAGTCGTATTTTGGCTATTTCGAGATTTTTTACATCCCCGGCTTGGAGAATGCCCGAGTCGACTCTTTGTCTCATCTCGCTGCCTCCGCTTGCAGCGAGCTTGAAAAATCTTCATCGAGCATCTCGAGAGCCCAAGCATTGACTCGAAGGAGGTTGACCAAGTTCAAGTTGGACATGAATTGAGTTGGATCGATCCATTTATCGACTACTTGACTGACAGAATCCTATCGACTGATCTTGCTGAGGCACACCGACTAAAAAGATTGACGACTCGGTACATGATCATCAAAGATCAGCTCTACAGAAGATTAGCATCCCTGCCCCTGCTCAAGTATCTCTAACCTTTTGAAGCCGACTACGCCCTTCAAAAGGTACATAAGGGTATTTGTAGCAACCACTTGGGGGGTAAGTCGCTGTCTTATAAGATTCTCCGACATGAATACTACTGGCCGACCATGCAAAACGATGCCTATAACTTGGTGCAAAAATGTAAGCAGTGTTAAAGTTTCGCCAACATCCAAAGATTTTCATCCAGTCATCTAACGACCATTTCGAAATCCTGGCTATTGACCAATGGGGAGTCGACATACTTAGACTGTTCCCATCTACCAGTGGACAAAGAAGATTTCTCATAGTAGCTATCGGCTACTTCATCAAGTGGGTCGAAGTTGAACCATCAATGCAAATAACGGAGCAAAAGACCATCGATTTTTATGAAAATTTATCATCTGCCGATTCAGTCTACCTCGAATTATCGTCACAGATAACGATCGATAATTTAACAATGCCAAGTCAAAAAATTCTGTGTGAAGTATCATATAATCCACAAGCTCACTTCAATCGAGCATCTGCAATCCAACGAAGAAGTTGAGATGACCAACAAGATAATTCTACAACATCTGACAATGAGAATTGATAAAGCCAAAGGATGCTGGACCGATAAACTCTAGAGTATCCTATGGTCCTATCGAACAACTTCTCGAATCTCAACCGAAGAAACTCCATTCAAGTTGGCATTCAGGACGGAAGCTATAATCCTAGTTGAAATTATTCTATCTTCAATTCGGATGGACTACTACGACGAATCAACCAATTCGAACAGGAGACGAGCTGATCTGGATTTGCTCGAAGAAATCAGGAGTCAAGCTCAACTACGGATGGCCTCCTACTAGCAAAAGATAGCTCGATACTACAACTTTCGAGTCAAATCTAAAATCTTTCGAGTAGGAGACTTTATCCTCAAAAGAGCTAAAGTCTCCAAACTAACCGAACAAGAAAAGTCATCTCCAAATTGGGAAGGTTCCTACAGAATCTCAGCTGTTCTGCGATCAGGGGCCTACAAAATCAAGAACTTGGACAGCACAAAAATTCCTCAAGCCTAGAATGCCGAGAATTTATGAATGTACTATCAATAAAATATCTTTATTAATAAAAGATCTTCTTTTCTACAAATTCTGTACCCATCAGTTCGAGTACTCGGAGATCTACATGACAACCACTCCCTCATCGGTTAGTATTCGACGAAGCATTAGTTGGCTAATTTCCGATTGATGAAGTCGGGATGGGTCCGTCAACCACACCAGCTAAGGCTCAAGGGCCGCGGTGTCGAGTTGTACACAGATAGATCCGTCGACCATAAGTGCGCATGCTAAGACTCAAGTACCACAGTGCTAGGTTGTACACGTGACCTAGGCGAAATCAATACGTTATTTGATTAGTACTCGATTAACAGAGCTATGAGGTCCGATGATCGCTGGCATACCTGTCCGAGAGCCTACAGGCTCGATAGGGTCCATAAGCCATGGAGCCATAACATCCAGCAAAACAAATACAGTATTCGGCTAATAATCATACATCGGAGCTGTATGGTCTGACAACTGCCAACATACTCGCAACAGTCCAAGGGGCATAGGTGTGTAAGCCGTAGTTAGTCATAAGACCCGACAAAAATAAGTTGTGGTAAGTCGGCTTACTACCGACTGACCAAGGGTCAACTAACTTGAAACAAAAATTTCTCTAAGATCTCACTCAATAGAATGATTTGCTACAGATGATCTTTGATTATGCCTCAGATCCGGCTAAGTTCAAAAACTGACTACATGACTTAAAATTTTCTAAATCTACAAGCTCGGTTACAACCTACTCGATTTGTTGCTTCCTACAACTACTTTACTTCTACCGATTTCATTACTTAGTCAGTTTTGCAGAAAGATAAGTAAATGAACAAAGGAGGAAAGCATGCATACAAATCAAGTCAGACAATTCAAGAGCAAAAAGAAGATCATTTCATTCCATTAAAAATGTTCGATACAAAATGAGAGTGAACAAAAGTTACAAGGCTGAAAGTCGAAAAGCAAAGGAGTGCATAAGGAATCGAAGAAGGCTGAGGACAGTCCTCTTTGGTGTCTCCCTCCTTGTCACTCTCAAACTCCTCCTCACCTGCATCCCTGTTGGTATGCATCCTGCTCAAGTCTAGCTTGAGCTGCAGTCGGTGGATCTCCTACTTGTAGTCCTTAAAACCTAGCTGATACGCATCCGCACCAACATCGGTGAGTTCCTCTTTGTACTTCTTCAAGTTTTGAAACTCGACCAGAGTCCGAGAAGCTGCCTCCTGGATCCGAGTTTCTACCGTCATCAATTTCTCCTGAAGCTCAATGGTGATCTTTTTGGCCTCCGGGAGTGTTCTTGACCTCCTTAGCAGTCTTTTCAGCCTTTTGTACCTTTTTCTCTCCTCAGTGAGGGTACTCTCAGTCGACTCCAACTCCTTCTAGTAGTCAACCTTCAACTTCTCGAACTCATCCTTCTCCTTCCTCTGCTGGGTTGCCGAAGATGCTAATTCGGCCTCTAGCAGGGCGATCTTCTTTCGGCTCTTTCTCTCCCACTACTTGATAGTGCAAAGGAGCTCCTCAGCGACCTCGGCCCGTGCAAGAGCAGCCTGGGCCTAATCTTCCAGCTTGGCATTGAGCTGGGCGAACCCAATCAACCCCTTAGGCAAAATGGTAATGTTGTGGATCATTTGCAAAATAGAAAAAATGGGTAAGTCATCTACTCGACCAGCGATTATTCAGAAATTGAATCGAACAAGGAAAGATCGAAGACTTACCTCGATCAACAACATATAAGCACCCAACTGAATCTCCGAGATCGTGCGAGTCTTCTTGACTTCCCAGCCAGCGGGCAGCATGACCATCTTCACCAACTCCTTGATGAGTTGGCGGTCCCAAAGAGCCTGATCGGTCACCTTGAAGCGCATCTCGATTGCGACGGTAGCCTCCTCGAAAGATGTATTTGGATCGTAGTCTACAGTGAAGGTGGAGGCATCGGCGCCATACCCTTATCGGCACCTTACCCTTATCGGCACCTTCTCGACTAGGTGCCCAGCTTCCTCCCGACCCGGCTTGAATTGGGAGAGCTTGGACCACTTCAGTCAGCCTCGCAGGTAGCTCGATGACAACCACGTCATCGTCAGCAGAAGGAGGAGCCACGATCGTGATGACTTCAGCGACAGATGGCGGAGAAGAACACTCCGACGGTGGTCAGGGCTGTGATAGCGGCTATGTACTCCTCGGCACCCAAAAAGATACTCTTCTCTCGGCTTCTTTGGTGGTCGAGAGGGACCACCAGGCCCGGATAATGCCTTCATCCTCTTCTTTCGAACAGCTTACTAGAGGGATTCTGACACAACCCTCATACCTGCATGAGTACGACAACAAGTTAGTCTACATACAAATAAAATTACAAAAGCTTACAGGAAAGAAGACTACCGAGATGGCTAGTCGGGTTTATCCCGACATCATAAAGGGACCGCTCCTTGAGCAGCTCCTGATGCGGAGGAATCTGAACTTTGAAGAGCTTTTTGTACACCTACCGATCTTCCTCTAGGATTACATCATTCCTATTCGGAGACAAGTTGGGAGTCATCCAGGTCCAGTCGAAGCCTCATAAGTGGTCGGCGGCAATATAGAAAATTTATTCTTGCACCTATGGATGGAAGAAGAAAGGCCCTTAAACAGCTGACGATGGGGTCGAGAACCGAAGAACCATCATCCCCATTCTCGAGGATGCTTCTTCAACACAAAAATGGCTCGAAACAAAGAAACTTGAGACTCAACCTAAAGAAGATAACAAAGGACGACAAAACAAATGAAAGTCCTAAAAGAGTTGGGGGTAAGCTGAGCAGGGAAGATCTCATACAGGTCGAGTATGTTGGTGAAGAAAGGGTGAAGGAGAAATCGGAGTTCTGATCTAAGGAACTCCTTATAGATGGCGATATAGCCATCAAGAGGACAGACATTCCGATCTTCTTCACCAAGTGCCTCCAACCAATACCAACTAGGAATATGATAATAACTCCTAAGTTGATCGACAACAGCATCCATCAACTCAGACCTCTCAACAAGAGACCCGGAGAGGTTCTCGGTAGCCGACTATTCGTCCAATTCCTCAGGGTCTGGATGATCCTGTCGAGAAGATGCCTTTTCTAGCTCATTCTGAGGAACCTCAGTCTCCTTTTGGATGGTTGGAGTTCGAGAACTCTGGTCTCTGACCGAATTCTCATATTCGGACTCTCTACTGATAGAAGCCATGAAGAAAGAAGCTCGAAGGCAAAAGCTCAAAAAAAAAAGAGAAGATGGAGGGTAAAACTTCAAAAGGAAGAGATCGACGATGACGGCAACAGAGAACCGACGACGGGCAACTGGCACTAGAGGAGATGACTTACTTGCAACAGACCTGAGCTCTCTCTGAAAAGAAAGGGGGCAAGGGGACCTAAGAGAGGGCGAAGACATTGGAACCGAAAACGGGACTAAAAGGGCCAACCCCTATTTATAGGTCCACTTGACGGTCAGGATCAACGTCGAGCATCACACCCTATTCAGAGATTTCGACACATGGCAGTGATCACAGCCGACGACCTCGGTGCCCGTTCGACACACCACCGTTCAGATCTCATTGAGTCAGTTGAATCCGCATGATCATGGGCTGAGCCAATGGATGACCGACATGTGGATGACTCTGATATACATGCTCATTATTACTCTGTCAGCCGATTTTCTACCATCAATACAGAGGATCGCCTCGAGAACTGTAGCGTTAATTGCCGCATAACCTGTGATGGGATGGTGTCGCCGCACTCCTACGAAATGATAAAGCAACAGTCAGCCCCACAAAGCGACAAGACGGTCAAGTAGCAGTCGACAAAAGCAATTTGGATCTGCGCAGTGACAAACTACCTTCGTCCGATTAGCTATGCAATCGGACTCAAAAATTGGAGGGCAGGTGTTGGGATAGATCCTCGTCACTCAACCGACTACCCAACCTTCTCGTCTTCTAACCGACTAAAAGAGGTACACCGACTAAGCTACTGTGACTCAATCTGACTCAGATCAGCGAGTTCGGCCAGTCAGATCCCTACCGATCAATATCAACAACATCCGACCGACTAAGGGTGGCGTACTCCTAACGGGGGCGTACTCCTAACGGGTACCAAGCCGACTAGGCTCAACATACCACCAACGGCCACTTACGGCAAATGACGCTCGACTCATGACGGACTACATACTCGGATCATAGCTGACTATGCCAGTTGATAGAGGGGTATCAACCCTCGACGGCCTCACACTCCTGACTCCCACGGTATGGGCCTCAGCCCGTAGGTGAGCATCAAATATAGCCGTCACGCCCTCCAGTCAGGCCACATCAGGTCACGTCACTTAGACGTCTTATCCTGGCCAGGTGGCTCACACCGTGATGGGATGTTCGCATTCATTAAATGCACCTATGAAATTATTTATTACACCCCATGCACTGTAGCATCCACCGTCGCTACCACGTGTACCGAATAGAAGGCACACCCACCATCGAATTATTTAATAAGATCCATGCGGCTGACAGGACATGATTTACATGACCACTTGTCCACTTTGCTCCCTCTATAAATGGAGATAATTAGGGACATTTCCAGATACGTGAGGCTAACACAGAGTCAAAACTCTGCTACTCTTCCTTTCTATTGAGCCATCTTATTGACTTGAGCATCGGAGGATCCTCATCGGAGTTACCTCCGATGGGACTTCCTATGCAGGTTATCTTCTCCGGTGCCGAACAGAGACCAACATCATTGTTCACCGACAACTCTTGCTATTATTCTCGATTTTGACAGTGTGCACTTTCTTCAGCTACGACACATTATCTTTCAATACCCCAGCTGTGATGCACCTAGGCACGGTACCTAATCGGCTCCAAACCGACTATCTTAACCGAAGAAAGGCTGCAACACAAGTCCTGCTTATTCTTCTTCCTCCGATTAGTCCACAGACAATACAATCTAGCCGGCCTTCCTGTCAATTTCAATTGGAATTTTTGTGTAGTCCAAAGACTTGCAAAGGACCAAGCGGTCGATAGATCCAGTGCTACAGTATCTAATCGGCTTCAAGCCGGCTATCTCAATCGTAGAAAGGCCGCAATACAAGTCATGCTTGTTCTCCTTCCTCCAATTAGTCCACAGACAATACAATCTAGTTGGCCTTCTTGTCAATTTCAATTGGAATTTTTGTGTAGTCCACAGACTTGCAAAGGAGCACGTGGTCGGTAGATCAAGTGCTACAGTACTTAATCGGCTCTAAATCGACTATCTCAACTGAAGAAAGGCCGCAACACAAGTCCTGCTTGTTCTTCTTCCTCCAATTAGTCCACAGACAATACAATCTAGTCGGCCTTCCTGTCAATTTCAATTAGAATTTTTGTGTGGTCCAAAAACTTGCAAAGGAGAAAGTGGTCGGTATGCCAAAGGAGACTTGTACCAACCATAAAATTTTATGCACACTTGTACCAACGAAAAAAAAAGGAAAACGTAAACTTGGCATCTTTACCGCCGCGTTACAGAGGGACAGGGCAGCTGTGGCCTTTGAATCTCCACATAAATATCTCGGCGGGGCGGCCGCCCTATCTCTCAAGGATGAAAATGATATGCATGTTATCCATTCAAATTTATTTTTTATCTAAATTAATTTAAATAAAATAAAATTTAAAAATTTGATTAACATCTATATCTATATATATATTTATTAAAAAATAATATAATTATAGATAAATAATTATCCAATTCGTATCCAAATCTACATATAATTTTATATAATTTTATATAATATTTATTAATATTTAACAAAAAAATATATAGCCGTATAAAGATATTATTAATTTGATTTATTATTTATTTAATAATTTTTTTGATTTTATAATCATAAAATTTAATTATCTTAATTATATCTATAATTATATCTATATTTTTAATATTCGAATAATATATGTATCTATTTGAAATAAATATAAATATAAATTTTAAATTTAATAATATCTGTATCTATATTTATATCCATCAGATAAAATAAATATGGATATGGATATATTGATATCCGATCCGTATCAAATTCGATTTCAATTTATTATCTCTTCATCCATCCTAAAACTTTTATAATAAAATTTTTGTACATCCCCCTCTTAATGGTATCATTTTGAGTCCGTCAACAATGAGAAATAAAATTTAATTGATAAAAGCACACCCCAGAATTTCAGGATTGGTTTTTTTTTTTTTTGGAAACTGAATGTATCCATGACAAACGCACCCCTAAATTACTTATTTATATTTTAATAAAAAAACATACGTATGATGAATATGCTCTTGGATTATGTTTTTTATTTTATGAAGTATATAC
>KE505291.1:91006-114948 GCA_000441515.1 Elaeis oleifera | reverse complement strand
GGGGGGGGGGGTGGTGGTGGGGGCGAGGAAGGGATTTTCATGGCTTTTTTTTATCCTACTGTCCTTCATCTTGGAAAGCGGAGGAGAGAAAAGTTAGAAACAGAGCAAGTGTGGGGAGAGGTGAGGTTTTTACCCTTCTAAGAATTTTTATTTATAATTTTAAATAATTTTTGTACGCTTTGCATCTTCTACGTATATTATGCATCATGCACTTATATCTATTTATTTATATAACTGATCAAATTCTAAGATTTATATTTGATCCAATGTTAATCTCTCTTTCCAAAAGAATGGGCAAAGGTGCAGAATATTTAGATTTAAGGGTTGTTGGGTTACTTACCCCCTATCCTATAAGAATAAATTCTATAGTATAAATTAAATGTAAATTAAAGAAACACAAGATAAAATCCTTCGTAACTGAAAGTTATCTACCCATCATCGATAATATTTTTGCAATCAAATTCCATATATAATTATATTTTATCTCTATTCCAAGCTTGATATATTATTTAATTATTTTAATATATTTATAAAATAGATATAATAAAATTAGATATTATTTTAAAAAAATTACATCCTTATATTATTATTATTTAAATAATCTGACTTTATATTTTTATTTAAAACATTTGATATTTTTATATCATATTATATTTTAATTATAAAATATTACTTTAAAAAATAATTATTTGTTATGTACCTTATGAAATTCTAAGAGGTAAACTAATGAAAACTCTCCGTTTGAGTTTAAACTTAAAAGTAGCTCCCCAATTGAGTTTCACTTGAAAACAGCTCCCTAATTGGTATAAATAAGCAAATTGTCCCTACAATTATAAACCAACACTAAAACAACACTGTGATATTAGAAAATAGTACTGCCTTATTATAAGATAATACTGCATTAATGTTAAACAATACTGTCTTATTATGATGTAAGAGTATTACAAAACAGTACTTTCTTATTATAATACAGTACTGCTTTATTGTAATATAATACTAATATAAAATAGTACTGTTTTATTATAAAACAGTACTGTCATATTATAAATAATACTGCGATATTAGAAAACAGTATTGTTTTATTATAAATCAGTATTGTGTTACATATTATAAAATAATATTGTGATATTAGAAGATAGTACTATTTTATTATAAATCAGTACTACGTTATTGTAAAACAATACTGTCTTGTTGTATAACCGTACGAGGATATAAAGATATAACGGTCATTTCAGTTAAAAATGGAGAGTTATTTTAATTTATGTTTGGAATAGGAAGCTATTTTAATTTAAACTCAAATGAAGAATTAATTTAATTAAATATAAATAAAATTTTATCAAATTTACTAAATTCTAAGCTAGTAAAATAAAATTGAAAACTCTAACGCCTTTTAGCTGCATCATGTTGTGCCCGGTCCCCTACCGGAACAAGACACCAGGCAATGTGGGCACCAATACGAAAGTAAAAGGCCATGAAGTCTCCCATGTTATCGCTACATGTTCAAGGTGGACTGCTTGGCTGGATGGCTAGGAAAATGGAGAGGGTACGCCGACATTGGACCCACTGAAGATCCGAGAGAACCGGTCCCGCGAAAATAAATGCCCAGAACGCCCATTTGGTTTAATCCATAATTAAAAAAATAAACATTGCTCTTTGAATTTGATCCATTTACATTTGATCCTCAAAAAAAATTTCAAAAAAATCTAATTTTTTTTAAATATTACAAAAAAATTCAATCATCTGTCTCAATTAGACAACATTATGATGTGAGAAATCATTTGAGAAGTTAAATTTTATGAAAAAAGTTACGTGATATGTATATGACTATCTTTCTTCTTTCTTTCTTTCTTTCTTCTTCTTCTTCTTTTTTTCCAATCGTGCTCTCTATTCTCCATCTATTTTAGAGAAGTGGGAAAAAAGAAGGACGGAAAAACAAGGAGCATAAATAGGATGATAAAAGATGGATCATGTAGGAGGTAGAAATATAATCAAACTAGAAATAATATAGAGAATGGATGCAATATATGTATATCATGGCAAACACTAGTTGTTATATCTTTATCCTACAAATGATAGAGAACCTTTTCAATGCACTTTTGGAGCTGTAGTCTGCAGGCTCCGATCCTTCTTTCTTCATATCCCGAGAGCATCGTGACGATAAATCATGCTCTCCTTCAAAATTCCAATAATTTATCCATGCAAGGTAACTCTATCAAATGCAAAGACTTTTCCTGTAGAAGACTATACAACAGAAATAATTTAACTCAAACCAAAGCATAAAAAGAGGACCATTAGCAAGCCTAGAAAGTAACAATGTCGTCGAGACAACTCTAAGGATTCACTTAAAATGAGGCAAAATAATTAAGCATTATAGCGGCGATCAGTATAAAAATGTTTTTCTTCTTCCTAACTCAAATTAGGAACTTAGCCTGCTAAAATTAGGACTTAATACTTAAAAACAGAGACTTTAGTGACTATAAAAGTTTGGAGTTGATAAAAATTAGGGAAATAGGGATTAGAAGGAGAAGAGCTTTGGACTATGCGATTGATACAGTGCTAAACGAAATGCTAAACCAAACTGGCTTAAGTTTTGTGACTTAATCTTAGTAAGGGTCGGGGTTCAGCTTACCGGTTCTTCTCCCCCACCGCAAAGAGAAGCACGGCTGTGACGCTGGGGGAGGGTTTTGGGTGGAGGGCGTGACTCATGAAATCGACAGTAGGTGACCATCGTCGGTGGTGCGGTCGAGAGGGTGCGATAGGGCTCCAGTGAATGGGGCGCTGGGCCATGGGTGGCCAGGGATAGAGAGACAGAGGAAGGAGTGCGGATGGCTTGGACAAGCGGGGTTTAGATTTTTGATCGAAGGAATTGCTGACAGCTTATTTGCAGTATCACGATTCAAAGCAAATCCTCTGATTTCAAAAAATCAATCACATACATCTTGTCGATCATTAAAAAATTTCAAAAAACTTTTAAAAAATATAGAAAATCACTCAAACCATAGCATCTGTGAGAGAGAGGATGTTGCCCAAGATAATATAAGGCGGATGGGTGAATTGAATTTTCAAAAATTTAATAAGATGTATGCTATTTTTGCAAAATAGTAAAGTGATAATGACCGCTAAAAGTTATGTAATTAAATTTATTAAAATGTAAAAGATGATAAGCAAGAGAGCAAACAAAAATCAAGCAAACACCATAATTTTTATAATAATTCGGTGCCCCAAGCACCTACGTCCACTCCCTAAGATCTACTTGGGAATTTCACTATAATCTGTCCAAGATTACAGTTGGATAGTTTTTCCGGACTCACTATCTAAAACTCAATTGATTTTACACCGGATCACCAATCATAACCTATACAAAGTCAATTCTAGACTTACAATCTAATTTTCAAACTTAGATGAGCCTATCCCCTTGCTTCAAAATCTAATTGAAGCAAGTTACAAAGAATGATAATAGAAAAAGAACAACAAAACACAAAAGCTCCTTTAATGAGCGGATTAAAAGTTGGTGAAGCTTAGTTGTTGAGTGCTTGAATGCTTGCAGTCGAGACTCTTGAATGCTTCTTCAATGATCTCACAAAAGTCAAGAGGAAGTAGGTGGAAAGTGAGTGATCTCTCTTAAACACAATAAATGCTGAAAAGTCATTTTTTTCACTTTGAATAGTTTGAACACTTGTCTCCTTTTGTTTCTTGGCTTCTTTTTATATTTAAATGATTCCCACCAAATTTGATGTTATGTGAGCTCAAAACTAACCGTTTTGTCCGTTGGAGACAAAATATAGTTGTTGGAAAAGTTCTGCAAAAATCTAAGCCACTGCAGAACTAGACGTTGTGGCTGTCTGAGCTCTTCGAGTCGACTCGACCTGACTTCGAGTCGACTCGGCTAATTTTCGAATAGACTCATTCTCAGTCGATCGAAATACATCTCTCTATAAATTTGTGTTCATTGAGACAGAGTTGACTCGATTTTGCTCTGAGTTGACTCGATCTCAGGCTGCAGAATTGATCTTTGTTTTTGAGACAGAATCGACTTAGTTGATTTCGAGTCGACTCGATACCGTGCCATTTCTGCATACCATTCCAAATATGTTAGAGTCGACTCTATTCCATCTTGAGTCGACTTAAATTCTTCAAATAATCTTTTATATGGGATTTGACTCCAACTTGTGTCTAATTAGCTCAAGGTGTTCTCATTTAGTTTAATGGTGCTTTGCATCTACAAAATATTCTTAGATAAAACTTGAAAAGATATTAATATTCCTCTATGCTTCAATGTTTAGTCATCATCAAAATTATCCTTGGGGTCGACAAAGGAGAGAGGAGGGTAGAAAGGATAAATACCACTTTCAGCCATGGCGATCGGAACGACAATCACGAAGGGAGGGATGCGACATAGAGGAGAGGGAGGAAATTGAAGAGAATCTAGTGCTCTCAAAGATGAGAGTAGGCTCTAAAATTAGGGGCTCAGGATGGGTGTCCATGATGAGACAAGGATAACGACGGTCGGTTGGGGTGGGTGTTTTTATTATAGCGTGATGGTAATTGCTCGCAAGCTCACAACTGGTAAAGATTCTGGCTACTTTGAATTTCTCAAAGAATGTGGAGATGAAATCGAATGACTACTATTCATTAGGACAACAAATGCCTTCCAACGAAATTACAAAGGACTCTGATGGTTTTTTTCCTAAAAAGCAAATCTTTAATAGTGAAAAAGAATTGAGGGTATTTTGGTCATCACATCTTTTTCATTGACACTATTAAAATGGAGACAGACGGCTGAGGCCCTTTGCAATGCTTATAAAGTTTTGAAATCTATTTGAAACTTTTTTTTTTAGGATCTAGGTATAAATTGATCAAACTTTAAGAGGTATTGCTGTAACTTTTTTTTTAAAAAAAAGCCGTCCATCTTGCTCTACAATACAGCTTGCAGATCACAAAGGATCTTGCAAGCAAACCGATGTCCAAGTTTGTGGATGATAATCTTGAGTCGTATCTTGAAAATTTGATCCAAACGATGGTGGCTGTATTAGGGACGTAATCAAGTCGAATCGAATCGAATAGTTAGAAGCTCAAGTTCGATCTGATTCAAAATATTTGAACTCGAAACTTGACTCGATTTGATGAAAGAAGACAATACTTGAGATCGATTCGATTTGACTCGAATATCAATGAGTTATATTCAAACTTAAATTTGAGCCTTAACATACTAAAAATATATTAATATATATTATAACTAAAATAATATTATATATACACATACATTCGAATAAATTTGGAAGTTTTCAAATCGAGTATTTTATTACTCGAATTTGACTTGAAAACTATCGAAGCTACTCAAGCTCAATAATAATTCTGATCGAGTTGAGTTCAAATAGCTCGAAACAGCGCAACAAGTTTGCACCCCTGGGCTCCATCACCAAACATAGGGATGGAGGTAATTAAGTAGGTAGTAGATTGTATGTAGTATACCGTGTGTTGGTTCTCCAAGTTCCATGGGGGCTCTCTTGGCTGTGGCCTGTGCACCATCCAAAATCCAATCAGAAGAACTAGCTTGCTGGTTTTTAGTTATCTGGACCGATGTGGTCACGGAAAGCTTCGGAAACTACTACAAAAAGGCTATGTAGAGTTCTGCTCGTGTACGGGCCTCATTCTGCTGGTGTAACGCCCTACGAGGATGTTGTCATTTTATCTATGCAAACAATGTAAGGCCGGAAGTGGGCTCGGATCAAGCTGGCTTGGGATCGTGCTTTCGGACTCGATCCGAAATCATTCAGATCTGGTTAGAACTAAAAATAGGATCCATTTATTTTCGGACTGGGCTCGATCAGATTTATGGCTCGGTCCGAGTCCGGTCCGAAGCTCAAGCCATTATTTTTGGTCCAAACCCAATCTGAATTTCAACCCAAGTTAGTCCGAGCCCGATTCCATGCCACTGTCATGATGGGTGGGATTCGCCTACCGCGGTGGCCATGATGGACCTCGACCGGGCCACCCAGACCCGCGGCGGGTTCCGGCTCAACGAGATCGAGGTCTGGGCCACAGGCTTCTTGGAGTCGAGGGAGATCCGAGGGAGGTCCTTGTGGTCGGGATGGAAAGACAGCCAGGAGGAGATGGACACCGACTCTGAGTCCAAGTCATGGAGCAATCGGAGGCTGAAGGAAGAGCCTGCCGGCAGCAATCTAGGGTCCCAATGGAGGAAATGCTTCAGAGATTGGGTTTGCGTTCTTGGAAGAGACGACGACGGGCTTCCAGGAATCGGGCTTCAGGGTCTTTGCATTCTTGAGGCCGAGGATCTCCCTCCACCGGCTGGAACACCGTGGCGCCTTAGGAGAGAAGATGTAGGGGTCCAATCCAACGGCGTTCTCCATCCTCCACTGCGATTTGAGTGGCTCGGGCGACCGGATTTCGCCAGTGGACGTAAGACGACGCCGTCGATACCAGCTGCAGTGGGACTAGTTTTTCGTCAGAGAAGAGCTCGTTAGTGAGCAGCATCACGTCGTTTATCAGGATCGAGACGGCGTACCTGGGAGCTGAGCGGGAGGGGGAGAAATCAGACCTAAGCCAATTGGGCTCGGGCAAAGGTAGGACCCAGTCCAGGCCCGGCCCGGGCAAGGGTAGGACCCAGTCCAGTCCGGCCCAGTTCTAGTCCTAAAATAATGTACTCTTGTAAATAACTAGGCCCGAGCCTGTATTTTTCAAAAAAATTGGGTCTAAGCCAAACCTAAAGTCTGAAAAATTATTTCAGATCGGACTCGGGCAGAGATAGAATCCAGCCTAGTCCGACCCAATTTCAATCCTAAAATAATATATTCTTTTATATAAGCACTTAAGAATATACACCTAGACGGATAAAACCATACTGTGGAGTTTCTTGTGGCGGAGCCGAGCAGGTGATTCACTCCCATGAATAAAACTAGCCAGTTAAATGGAGATGAACCACCGAGCGCTTGCTAGAGATCGTTGATTCCTTGTAGCACCCTTAGGAGCAGGCCTTGGCTGATCTCAGCTATGGTGCGACAAAATTCGATGGGAAGAAAACTATGGTTTTTCTATCATTGGGATTTGCTAATACGGTATATTTAAGGATTCGTTTGATCAGGAGTAACCTGGTATGAAAAATAATTTATATCAGATTATCATATTTAATATAAAAAAAAGAGATAATAAATAATGATAGATTTCATATTTATTTTTTAAAAAAATTAAATAATATCATAAAATTGATATTTGATAAATTTTGAATGATGATAATCGATATATGATAAAATATCTTCAATAAAACTGTATATATAATTATTAAATTTATTTAATATCTTTCTAAATATATTCAACAGAGAATTTTTACAAAAAAATTAAGATGAAGATGACATTATGTAAAAATTATATGATTAAAATTATTATATAAAATTAATTGAAAAAATAATATTAACGTAGTATTAAAAAATTATTTTTTATTGAAAGATATGTTTGTATATTTGATCATACCCTACATACATTTATCTTCAATTAAACATAATTATTTTTTTCAATATTATTTTTAAATAATTTTTATTAATTAATATAATAAAATTATTTTTTAAATTAAATAATTTTAAAAATTATTAAATTATCTCATAACCTAACGTACCCAATCAAACGGGCGCCAAGTGGATGTTGGGGTTTGCATCGTTGTTTTTCTTTTAATGGTAAAGAAAATAAAACGCATGGTGCACGATGATTCACTCTTCCATACTTCAATGCAAAAGAATTAAATAAAATACTAGTGGAGCCCACACACACAAAATATAGTGGAATTTGATGGAGGGAGACACGCCTTTTTGACTGACAGCAGTTTTGGATGTTGATCTTCAGCAATAGCATCAATCATCATTTTGAATTATCTAAAAGTTAACACAGCCGATGTTGACTAACTTACAGCAAAACGTGTGATCTTTTCAAAAGCGTGGGTCTGATTAGACTTCCCGGTTTGACAGAAAGAGCTATCATTGTTGTGTAATTCATTATTCATGGGCATATTGCAAATATAAAAGAAAACTAAAATTAAAAATGAAGGCCATTTTTATAACCCTACCTTTTCTAATATGATCCACCGCTGAACTAGTGATTTTGCAAAATCTTGTATCCATAAAATTGGTGCCATACCAAATGAATTAAATAATTGATGGGCCATCCAAACTGGTATAGTGCGCCCCATTAGGAACCCAAGGTACGGAAACAATGTCTCCTCTTTGGCCCTTTTGTGTTACCCTATCATTTAGGACACTCTATATTTGCTATCAAATTCTCATGCGCTTTTTCTCCCCCAAAGACTTTGTCCATCTCCTGACTCGTTTTGATCAGCTTACTACATCCTTCATTTTAATTGCCGTAGAGGCAATCTTTAGTGATGTGATCATTCATTTTGCTTAGAGAGCAAGATATAAATCTAAGGGAATGGTCCACGGTGAAATCACAATTCACAAAGTTATCATGGTTCCAACACTTACAAATCACAAGTAGGATTGGCAAAATATGATCCGATCCGTCAATCCAATCTATATTCGATCCGTCATAAACAGATTTGTATTTAGACTAAACAGATTTGGATCATAAATAGGACAACCCGTTTAATCCGTTTAATAAGTGGATCGGATTTGGATTTTAGATATCTGATCCATTTAATCCATTTAATATTCAGATCGGATTGAGTTAGATAATTCATTTAACTTGTTTAACCTATTTCTGACTTATTTAACTCGACCTGTTTAACCTGTTTAACCCATTTAAGATCCGTTTAACCTATTTAACCTGTTTCTGATCCATTTAATCTGATCTATTTGACCAATTTAATCCGTTTAATCTATTTAATCCATTTAATCTAATTTGATCTATTTAATAAATGGATTAAATCGATCAGATTGGATTACTTATTTAATAAACAAATCGGGCTCAGGTTTAAATTTTGACCCGTTTAATAAAATATATTGGATTTGGATTGATAATTTTCTGATTCGATCCATTTATGATCCGATCCAATCCGATTGCCATCTCTAATCACAAAACCTTCGGCAGCTGGCTAGCTACTTGCACGCATGTGGTCTTCCATGCCAATTATACCATAAATTAGCGGAAACAACCATTTTGGTCGAGCTAGCCCAGCCCAGAGCCGAATTCTTAACAAGCATTGTATTGGGCTCTTAAGCTGGCCCATTCATATAATGGTTCTGGGCTCGGTCCAATGAGTTCAGATTGCATCTTTGATGATGGATCGTCTTTAATGACTCCAAGCATTACACAGCTCTCAAAGCCTCCAATCTTTCCCTTCCTCATCTGCACAAATCTCAAAAGAAGCTATTGTGCGATTCAATGGTTGATGTTGCGAGGAAGGTGAATCATTCTTTCCCCGAAAGATCCAACCCGAACCCAGGTTCAATGCCAAACTTCTTGGTCTCGGTGCACTTGTTGCAATCATTCGGGTCGACCACTGTTACACCCAGTTTGTAGGCGAATTCCAGATTTGTGATTCACATTTCCGGTCCGAGCCATAGCTGTAGCGATCGAACCGTTGCGGCCACCCGGACCCAACCCACGCACGTAAAAGGCCGATCGGACCCGAAGCCAAACAGACCCATGCCTTTTAGGTATAATCCGATCAAATTCCGGCGAGAAATAACCCTCCAACCGCAGGCTCTTTCTTGGCAGTGCCCCCCCCATCGAAGACGACGGACGCCAAAGGGACGGCGAGGGGAAAGAGCGAAGCCTAGAGAGAGGAAGGGAGTAGGCGGGCTTTAGTCTTGGTTCGATCTCAGCGGCAGCGCCGGCGGAGGCCGAGATGAAGACGACCAAGGGAGGAAGGTCATGAACCCCACGGACGCCTACCGGAAGGAGCTCCGCAAGAAGGAGCTCAAAAGGGTACGGAAAGAATTCCCCTTCCTTCGATTACCTCCGCCTCCCTAGTGTTTCTTTTCTGATGTTGGTATTCGATGAATTCCCCTACATCTTGATCGCCTATCGTGGGTTTGATGGGTTGCTGTTCTGCTTGATTTCCTTCTTTTCCTCCCTCATTTTCTTTAATGGACCCATTTCTCATCAGAATCGCTTGCGGTTGAATTTGGTTGCTTGTGAGAGCATGTCTTCTGGAAATATTTCTATGAATGATTGGATTTTGTGGTAGGTATGGTAAATCGGATATTTTGTTTCATCCTAATACGACTAATGCATCTTTGGCTTTTTTTTTTTTTTAGTTTTTATTGGATCAAATCGCAAGCATTCGTAGGATGCAGTGCCTGACAAAAAACTAGAACCAATCTCATCCCATACCTGTTGTATAAGATTATGATGAAGAATACAGCAGCTACAATTGCACGCAAACCAAATGCTTGATGGTATTCATTGTTTTGCAAGGGGAACTAGGATAAGCTTGGGGGTTTAATTTCTGGTTCTAATGTTAATGCTTTACTAGATGTTTAAGTAAAAAGTTGTTCTTGTGTTATTGTTAAACCAAATTCAGCTGAAAGTAATCTTAATGATAGTGAAAAGGGGCTGTCAGTAAGGCTACAGGCAGAGGTTCTTTAAGCTTTTTCTCTTTGTGTGTGTGTGTGTGATCGTGCCCGGGTGGTGGGGGTGTGGGGTGTTAGTTTATTATATTTTGCAAGAGCTGATAACCCTGCAATTTGATAGTATCAGATTGTGGGCGTGATGCAGCAGCCTGAATTTCCTACAGGAATTGTTCATATATTGGTTATCATTAGCGTAGGGCTTGGCCGTAAAGACACATCACCAGCTTTAGCACAATCTTGCAAAACTGCATTATCAGATTTAGTGGACTACTTTAGTTATATTAGTTTGTATTTATCCACGTATGATCTTTAGATACCCTTCTTTGTGTGTGTGATGCATTATTTTCATCTACTGTGCTGTTTGTTAAGGACATTTTCTTCTTTTTTTATTCAACTGATTCAAGTATATTTTGCAGTATATGCATTTCTTAACTGGTTTGACGTTATTCTTGAAGCTCTTGTGGACCTTCTTGGGGAGCGTCGGATATTTCAAACACATATACCCACTAGATAGCTCTTTCTACTCTTGAGAAGATATCTTATATTTTAGAAGTTGCTAACTTTTTTCATCTAATTGTATAGGGATTTTCTTGACTTTTATTTGAAGCTTTTGCAACAATCTAATTGGGGATATTGTTTCCTTTTCTAAATGTGATGCTTTGATATGTGTCACTGGTGGAATGCTTTCTCTGAAGGTTCTGATACACTGACATTTGGATTATAATTATAAATTCATAGCTTGTGTTAAAGATCCATTAATGAAACCTTGATGTCTTTTTTTTCAGTAATATACAAATAAATGCATATGGGGCAAAAAATCGCATGACAAACTTCATATATCTCTGGCAAATGTTTCAGATTAACAATTCCCAGACTCTCTTTTCTATAAATATTTTAAGAAGATATAGTTAATTTAAAACCTATTGCATGATGCTGCGAAACCTTGGCTATATTTTCTTTGTTATGGCCTTTTTTTTTTATTGATGTAGAAAATATGATGATAATCACGATTCAGCAGTTGATCAGAGGTATCGAATAAGTTGCAAAACATATCTAACTGTACAGATGGGTTGTTCAATATTTCAAACCTTGAAATTTTAAGTAGTGTATGATAATCTAAGTTTGGTTGAAACCTTTGAATATTGTGGCCCTAATTCAGTTTTTCTTTTTCTTTTTAATGGCTAAACCCATGTCTTAGATACCATGTCTTAATGACTAAATAATAGTTGGTTCGTTAAACCAGCTATATTTCTGTTTTTTTTTTTTGAAAAAAATGTAATCCCTGTTTCAGAACAAAAGGAAAGGAAGAAGGTGCGCGAGGTTGGACTCTTGAAAAAGACCCTGACACCATCAGGGAGCAGATTCAGAAGTTAGAAATGATGAGTAAGCGATTTGGACATTATATTCTTCATAGCAAATTATTTCAAATGGCTAGTAGGATTTGTAGCTTTGCAGCTTTGAGTACCTTATGACTTGTGTAATTACATTTGCAGAAATTCATTTTGTCATATGTCATAGGTTTAATTAGTCAGAATTGAATTATTTTGAAAGTTACATCTCTTAAATTAATTAATAGGGATTCTTCTGTCCTTCTCTTGTTTAAGTATTTCTAATGGAACAATGATTTATTTGGTGGTAATACAGGTGCCTATTTCTTCATCAGATAACTGGTATACCTGTGTTTTATAATGCTGGCTTATTTCTGAAATGGTTTTTTCTGACATCAGGCGCTCTTGATAAGGCAGTTGATCTGATCAGTCTCTGGACATAGGTTATTACAAATTCCTCCATTTGTTTGCTGTAGTGCTCACCTGTGAAACATGGAAACAGCCTGCATTATTTCATCAGGGTGGGGACAGCCAAGAGCTCATTAACTTGGATATGATATATATTGATAGGTTGATGACAATGGTCTAAGTGGGTTTTAGAACTATAAATAATTATTCCTTTCCCAACCTTAACTTCTGCTGAAATCATATTCCCTATATTCTTGACTGCTGAACTTATTAGTTACATGATTTTTGAGATAGCCTGTAAAGAAAACTCTGGTTCTTGAACCAAGATCAGCAAAGTGAAGAGGATCAATATTTTGAATTCCTGAATGTAACACCTCATTTCCTCCATTTCATTCTGAGTAGTCTAAATAGAGTGAGGATTGAAAACAGATAAGAATTTAAACAGAGCATCTCATGCATTGGTTATGGTTAAAAATGAGTAGCTAACTACTTGTAGGACTGTTCATGCAACATGTTGCTGGGCCTCCTAGTTGATGCAACAACTAGCTAAAGGCTACGACACCTAATGGAGCAAGGGTCAAAAGTGCTGATACCAAGATAGTTCTACAATATATTCACATTATACTTCTCATGTTAATATTGGCAGCAACTTTTACAACCATGCGTTGTGGATAATTCTTGGATGTATTCACAATGAGGCTTTGTGTGTTTTGCATAACTATCCTTTGCTTCAAGGAGGCTCAAAAACTGCAGTCAATTTAAATATGTTCTTATGCAAGTCATTGACATACATTATATTATTAATTACAAAAGAAAAATGATCTATAAACTAATACCTATTAGTACCTCTGGTATATTTATTTATTTTTACTATTATATTAAGTTCTTTAGGTATGCTGTAAATGGTGCTCATATTCTTATTTCTGCCCCAAGCTTTGGAGCGGATTTATTTGCTTTCTTGTGTCTTCACAACTTTATGTCGACATTTGTAAAAGGATAGAAAGTATGGGCATGTGAAATGTTTGTATTGTTGACATGAAAGAATGATGACTCCATTAATAAATGTTGAGGAGTCACAAAGAAGGTTACAAAGGAAACGAATGAAAAGGAGCAGAATATAAGGTTGATTGATTCTGGCATGTGGAGAAGATAACAAAAATGCTGGAGAGTAGATAAGCAGCTTTATTACTATTTATACACTATAGGTATGATAGGAAGAAAGAAATGTGACAGTTCCACCGTGATGTATGAATAATATAAAGAATTTCAAGAGGGGAGTATAATCTAAGAAGAGAGTTCCAGAGAGCATATGGAGGGAAGGAGGAGGTGAAGATGAAATAGGAGGTGGATGGAGGTGAAGAAGAGAAAGGAAGGAGGAGGAGATAAGGAAATTCTTCCATTTTGATAATACAGTTAGCATGTTTAGGCACTCTATGCCCCTAATATAATGAACAAAGGGTCAATAAAAGTTTGGCGGAGTCTTTTCTATCAATTTCATGTTGCATCTAGACTTTTGGTTATTTTCTTTTGTTTAGATGTTTTGCTTTTAATAGCAAGAAGTTGCATATAAAATCATGGAACTGGTCATATCCTTTACCTATATCAATATGCCTTTTTGATGTTGAATTTTTGTCCTATGTCTAATGTACAAAATGTGATAGATCTAAACACTATTTCATTGCTTCCTCACCTTTTAGGCTTATATAATCTGAGATTTCTCATATAATTATGGATGGTAGCATTTATCCTATCATAATGTTCATCATCCTTGTTGTCATCATCATCACCATCATCATGTACTTCTTCCATATTTCTGCACATATAGATTCACTTGATATCTAGCTTAGGCATCCCAGTGTATGAAAATATCTATACTTGCCATCATTTGATGCAGAGGCGGATGGTGCTCTAGACAAGGCAAGAAAACATAAGAAGAGACAGCTTGAGGACACACTAAACCTAGTTTTGAAGAAAGGAAGGTAGTTTCTTTTTATTCTTGTCATTTTAATGATGCACTACTTTTACGTTGTATATCTTTGAGTATTTATTGAGGCATTTTGAAGTAGGGATCTTTGAAAGCCCCAAAGGATAGTGGTTTTATTGGAAATATGTTTCATACGAGTGACAAATGCCAATCTTATGTTTCCATATTATTGATGTTTCCCGATTCGAAGGGTGAAATTTATTAGTAACAACCCTCTGTCTGAAAAGGTTTAGACGGTCTTGGTTTGATTATAGGAATATGCTCTCTGTCTTTAAGAACCTAGACATAAAAGGCCTAGTTTGAAATGAATCTGCTTGGAGGTCCAACTCATGACAAGTTGACATGCATAGTGCATGCACTTGAACCCTATGGTATGATGGATAAGCATCACATAAAACCTAGATGACTGTACGATTTTAAACATTTACACAGTTTTATACTAAATTAATATTTAATTGCAGAGATATTTATATGCTGCTTCTCTGGTGCTTATTGAATTATGCATGCTCATGATAGGGTTTGTTAATGGCTTAATGCACATGTAGACATATCCTAATTAGTGTCTCATTGATGTATTGAATGAACAACTGACATTTCTATCAAAGTTCTCTCATCTTCTCGATAAAACAGTTGCCAGGGGTCTTGTTCAATTAAAGCTAGGTTGTCTAAGAACAAAAGCGACCAAAATTTTCTCTGTTGACAACAATCAAAGTTTGTAGAACAATGACCTTCCAGATATGTGGTGGATAAGTTAAGAGAACTTCAAGTTTGTTTTGCAAAATCTGATTGATGCACTCCAGTTCTTTCCAGCTTTACCTATAGCATTATTGAATTCACGTGGATCTTCTATTTGGTGCATGACTTTTGTGGGAGAATGAAAGAGACATTAATGGGGACCTTATACATGGAAATGGACCAATTTGGATGTCTTTCTCGTATCTATGATATTTAGAAAGGAGAAGTGAGAAACAAAGGGTGGGAGGGGATTATAATTGAAGTGCTGCCATAAGTTTGGTACAAGGATTCTTTTTCTTTTTTATTTCTGTTTTATCTTTCTTAAACAGGATATTTAGTAACACAAGGATGCATATTTTGAGAAGTTTAGGACTTCTATTTGGTGAAGGGCCTTTTTGAAGTTATTACTTTGCATTGTATGTAAAGGCTGTAAGAGGGTTTATTCCATAGTGATGGAAGTGACCAGAATTTTGGTTCTTCTTTTATTGAAGATTCTTATCGGCAGGACTCAACTGCTGTAGAATCTTGTTAATTGGTAAATAACTTGTTCTTTTGATGATGAATTAAGGCTTTAAGAGAAGATTACTTTAAATTTGGTTCTGTCATTGATTATATTGATCAAGGATGCTGGATAGGAAAATCTTGCAAATTAAATTATATTTCCTCTTTTGCACAAATTTGTGAAATCATATTTGTTTGAGATGCCAGTGAATGTTTCTGCATCAAATTTGGTACTCAACCTTTGTTCATGAGAGTTAATTTCGTTGGATTGGAATTTATCCGGTTATTTGTTTGCATGAGTGGTTTGAAGCGTACCACCACTAGTTCTGAATTCATCTATGATCAAGGTCTGCTATACCGAAATACCAGTAAGGCACCGGTATAGTACAAGATTCGGTTTGGTATATGAGCTGAACCAGTCTGTACTGGTTTGAATTGAATGGAA
The DNA here is from genome assembly GCA_000441515.1 of Elaeis oleifera. NCBI lineage: Eukaryota > Viridiplantae > Streptophyta > Magnoliopsida > Arecales > Arecaceae > Elaeis > Elaeis oleifera. Next base: position 99,006 of record KE505291.1, on the reverse strand, counting down.
CCATCCTGTACGATCTGGTACTAACTTGTATTGGCCAGTTTCAGATGGTAACATGGTTGGGAGTGAGAAAAAGGTGGTGCAAGCCCATCTTGGTACGGGATATGTACTGTACCATACAGCACCAAATCTACCATATTTAGCCAATGACATACTGCTATGGTTCCTGGTATTGGTCTTTATGATGGCTATCCTTGATGACATAAAGCACTTTCATGATGTTCAAATTTCGATCAAATCACTTTCAGACTATGATTGCAAATTTCGATCAAATCACTTTCATGATGTGCAAAAGTTTCCATTTCATGATATTAAATTAGAAAAATCTAAGAACAATCTCGATGATTGATCAACTATGCATCATGGTAGAGTTAGAATATATGAATCGATGATGACGTCTCTGTGATCATGCAACCTGAATTTGTTGGATTTTTGTTGAAAGTCGAATCTTAATACATTTATTGAGTGAAAAGTATGTTATGATTAGTGTGATATGATATCCTTGAGGGAGAAGGTAAAATTTGTGAAAAGCAAAATTGAAGAGATATTGTAGTAGGACTGACTGTTGACATATTGAGATATTGTAAGATATGAGGCCTATGATGCTGAGCATCTTCTTTTAAATGATTACAGGTATGATAAATTATTTATTGTCAAACAATATCTAAAGTTATGGAAGATGATACTGAGGAGTTCTACTAATTCACCATTGACATGCATAAAAGTGACCCTTTCAAGCCACTTAGGTTTGAAGCAAGACTGCATGGGGATGCAGCACAAGATGGAAGGATTTTGCATCTCAAATCTTATTTAAGCATACTTATTTGCTTTCAAATGTAAAGGATAGAGGCTCATCTCTGGAATTTCAAGCCTTCTTCCTGGTATCAACAATTGAAGAAGTTTGGTTTTGACAACTGTTTCTCATGCTTCATAAAGATATAATATCATCGTTAGATGTATCATATAAGAGGAAGATATTTTATAGGAGTTTGTCCTGTTGTGGCAATATGCAGTTGGGAGAAAGAATTAAGAGTACAATGAAGAGGAGCATTGAGAATCTTGTAAAGTTCAGGTTAAAGTAAAATATGGGAGGGTTTGTTACTTTTGTGGGCTATAAGGAACATGAGGATCTTATGGTGGTTTGTTCAGATGCAAATTTGCAATTCAACTAGGTATAAAGATCATGGGCACAAGAGCTTCAAGTAACTTCCTGAGAAGAAGTATGTTACGAGGTGGATTGTGTTAGCTACAGTGTAAGATGGAAACTGATGTTACTCTTATACATTTTGAAACTATCACCTTGCTTAGCTGCAATAGACCTATGGAGAATATAATTAATCCATCTAGAGGCTTTTAGTATTAGGAAGGATTTAGACGTTACAATCTACACATGTTAGAGGAATGTAAACCGGTAATAATCTTTAAAGCATGGAGGAAATTTTTCATATGGTATTTTCTCTGATCTATCTTTATTTACTAATCACTTCATTTTTTTTTTTTACATTGAACAACATGCACACAGGCACCTCTACCACATATTTTATCTCAATGTCTTGATATGGGACAAAATATTTCCTTTCCAGATTGTTTCCATGTAAATCAGTTGCACCCTAGCCAACTTTGGGAGACGTATGCCCATGTCTCCTCACTACACGTCACTCTTGAAATTTGTCTCCATTTCAATGTTATGCTTCATCCCCATGCAGAATACTTCCACATTACACAACCCTTCCAAATGTGATAATCTGTTAACTACTTTTCTTCATATCTGAATTTCATATTGTTGCACTTGCTTATACTAGCTTTAGTCGAACAATTTAAATCCTTTTTATTGTTGACTTAGCTCTACTCTATCCTGGCCTTGACTTAGCCCTACCCTATCTCATTTTGTTCATTGTCTTCTCTATGTTCATACAGAAGGCCAGTCCCAATTTCTTCTAACAAACATTTATCCTTATATTTGACATCTGGAGCTATAATACTTCTAGGGTGGAAAAAAGGAGCATACATATACAACCAAAATTTGGAGCTGTGGATTTCCAAATGGTAATCTGAATAGTTGGATATGATATAAAAGGTCTAAATGCCTACCTGTAATTGTCATTAGTGTGACATGCAGTACTTTAATCCTTTCTTAAGGGTATTTATTAAATGGTATTTAATCATATTTTTTTTAAGTTTTAAAGTCAGTTTTGAGTGAACCAGGTTCCTGTCATACAGGAATGGCACTCCTTGGAAGGGTTTTGAAACAGCATGGTGGCAAATGGTGTCGCCTTTGATACAAATGAATGTTTAACAATTCATACATCCTATCTTACTTCAAAGGGTATACTTTTTTATTGAGTAGGTTGGATGTTTTTTCTGCATGCACAAGCATGATCAACTCTTTACATATGTGCATCTGCTGTATTAGGTTTCCAGGTTGGTGACTCCATACATACAGCTGCCATGTGCATTATGGATGCTTGTATGATACTAATTCAAACTAGGCTGTGATGGGTGTATTTATGATACATAAGGTGCATATCTTCTATAAGAATCATGTGGCTTTAATTGATTTAATCAAAGAAAGTTATAGACCAAAAGATGATTATGTGTTGGGGACATGAGAGGAAGAGCTTTCATTAACATTAATATTTTAGTCAGATGGGAATATGTCTGATTTAAGGTACTGAAACTGGAGGCAAGATTAAGGAAAGGTAGATGACAATGTTACACGGCACTTAATCTCAGTAAGATGGATAACATGACTAAATATTATAATAGACAGGGCTTGAGAAGTTGAAACCAAAATTACTACTTTTAGTACTTCATTTCATCATGACTATTGAGTTTGTGTAACATCTGTCAGTGATTCTCTACATTGCCGAATTTGTCTCCATTCTTTTCTTGTCTTTTGAACAGGAGTATGAAGAGAAAATGCATGAAAAGGAGAGGCTCCAGTAATGTTCGGGTGAGGTTTATTTCATGAATTTGGTCTTCTTTTTCACATAATGTGGTAGTCTACTAATGTTCTTTTGCATATTTACTCTGATACCAGCCATTTGGGTCCCCCTCGAAGACGAACAACTGCAGAAGAAGAGGAACGATCTAAACATCCAAAGCCTGAGGTATGCACCTTCATATGAATTGCACTGCAGCTAAAATTTCTACCTGGATGCAATTAACTCAGCTTGTGGATGCAGGACTCAGTTTACTATCATCCTACATTAAACCCAACAGGGCACCACCTCCTGGAAAACCTCCCATGTACAAATCATCTATAGGTTATTCTCATCCTCTTTCCCTATTTATGTTTTCTCGATGACAACATTTTTCCCTTCTAATTCTTTTTCTGACTAATATACTGTAGGACCCAGGATTCCATTGCCTACTTCTAGTGCTGCTGCATCAACATCAAAGTCGGAGATGGAAGAAGCAACTTTATCTGTACCTCCTCCACCACCACCACCTCCTTTGCCAGCATCTGGTGAACTGACTTCTGTTGATGATTCCACTGTACCTGCATCTATACCTTTACCGCCCCCACCACCAGCCCCACCCAAGCCAGTGGTTGATTCAAAACATCATTACTTCCCCACCACCCCTGGACCTCCACCCAAAGATCCAGTTGCAGCTCATACTTTGCTTCCTCCTCCTCCCCCACCACTCCAGCGGCCTTCCCAGCCTCCTCCACCAGGTACAAACGAAAGTGAATTTGATAATAGCAAAAATGCAGCTTCAGAGGGCCTAAATCTGAAAGAGTTTGATCGGGTATTCTTTAGTATCAATTTGTTACTGTGGTTGTTCAAAGTTGTACTTTATCACTCTATTCATTATTTCTTAGTTTTTCGCTTATGCTTTCTTGTAATTTATACCATATAGCTTTTTTGTATTTTATACTATAAACATTTCTTCTAGAAGTGCTTCAGGTTTCTTTGCCCTCATGCAATATGCCTCTCATCGCAAGTGTGTTGCTTGCTCTGACCATAAATGTTTCAAAATATTTTCCTTATATTATTTTCATCATGTCATTGATTGCTTAAATGAGCTATAACTATGTTGTCTCTCTTTCCTTTCTTTTCAGAAAAATTGGTTGACTACTTTTTCGAAGTTTTGCAAGATTTTATATTTTAGGGATATTTTCTTTTGGTTGGTTATAATTTGCTCTGATTAACATTTAATATCAATTATTGGCAAAACTCTTTCAGAATTCTGGAGTTTTTATATCTCATCAAGTTAAACAGGATTTTCAAAATATAGGGAGTTCTATTTCCTTAAGTTTACCTGAATTGTGAATGCAGTGCTTATCAAACTATGAAATGTCTGAGGCGTATCTCTTTTGCAGGCTGCAGGTGTGCTCCCCCCACCTCCACCACCCCCTGGACTACCACCAAAATCTGCAAATCGCCAGTCTGATGCCACATCATCTGAATCTAGTGCTAATAGTTCTTCAGGCCCAAATGACAACTCTAAGATGGCACCTCTGCTGCCACCACCTCCAAGGCAACCACCACCAATGCCCCACGGACTCCCCTTGATGCACCCTTTGCAAGCTGACATGATGCCTCCAGGTGTTGCACGCTATCCCCTCCAGATATGAGGTCTCCATTAATGGTTCCTGGAGTTCCTAACAGACCTCCTCCTCCCCACCTCCGGGCATGGTTCCACCACAAATTCCAAGGCCTCCTTTTGTTGCACCTCCTGGACCACCAGGAGTTCTGAGGCCTCCAGTTCCTCCAGGTCTTCCTCCCCTCAAGATGATGACCTTGCTGCCTTGAAGCTCACACCACCTCCAAAGCCATCATATGTCAAATCAGCTGCATCAACTGTTGTTAAGAGACCCCTAGCACAGCATACCCGGAACTGACAGCTATGGTATGTTTTAACCATCATGTTAATGGTTTGCCTTGCGTTACATGTAACATTACCTCTGTGTTAGCATTCTTGCTTGTTTCCCCAATAATCTATTGGATCCTATGCTTTGTTTATCATATTCAGACTATCAAAACTGCCCTTGCTTGGAGTAAACTGAAACCATGTTTTTTGATCTGGATTCCATGAGTTGGTTTGTTCCAATCCTGGCATCAAGACGACTTGAAAATATCCCATGTTGATACAGGTCTTGTTTCCCTCAGATAACTTCTGCAGCCGAGAAAATCACTTTGTCTGCCGTGTTTTCGAAATACCATGTCATGTTTTTGAATAGGTATGACAGATCCAATGATTTTAGGATTTCCAAATCAGAGTAAAATCATCATCTTTGAAGTGCTTTTGCTTAATTGTTATAGAGACATTAGTCGAAAGTATCTTATGATTTTACTTTCACTATATGGATTATTGAAGTATTTAGCATTCTTTAGAAAGTAAATCTGTCAATTCTAGATTCAAATTTTCCTGATATTCAACTAGCTTACTATATAATGTAGTTCCTGAGGGAAGTATGTTTTAACCTTTTATCAAGGAAGAGCTTGAATACCCCGACATGCTGGAGCTAGAGTCCAAGCAATATTAGCATACATTGTTTCTGCTCTTTAATTTATTTCTGCTTTATAATTTTAATTGTCTTCCTCTAATGATTGCCACTTCCATCCTTGGTTGTAATGCATATGTTTCTTTGGGGCTTTGGAACAGGTTCCTGCATCAGTGCGTGTGAGAAGAGAAACTGCTCTTCCAAAACCAAACCAAAGTCACAGCTTTCAACGGCGTTGTCATCTGCCGGGCCTTCACCCCCCCAGCAATTGGAAAGTCAGAGACAGTGGCTTCCTCATCGGCGCCAAAGGCACAGAGCATTGATGACTCTTATGTGGCTTTCTTGGAGGACATGAAAGCACTGGGTGCCCTGGACGGTTAGGCTTGGAAATGAGATGATGGTAAAGAGGCTAACAAGCTGATGTTGAGGGCAAAAATACAGATCCGTGTTAATGATTGGCAATCTGTGCCTCACGAAATTCTATATGATTATTTTCGTGGCCTTTTGTGGCTACCTCCCTAGAATCACCTGCACTACAACCAGCCTCTGGCACATTTAACACTGATGTTCTTTCCCTGACTGTGGGCTTAATGGGTGAGGAACTCTGAGGCAAATCTGTGTGTTTCATGCGCACAAATCGTAAGATTCAACATTTGGATCGTTCATGCTGTGGTGAAATTGTTCTTCATGTGCTAAATCCTGTGGCAACGTGAACCATTGTTACTTTTACGATTGGATCCAGGGACTATTTTATTTTCTTCTTGAAGGGCATGAGGCCAACGGGCTCAATCTACAAAATCTAGTTGAATCTTCATAAAGTCCCTGAATCGGATTTTAGAATCTGCCACAACTCTCACGGAACCCCACCTTTTCCACTCTTATTTATTGCCAGGTATTCTGCTTATAAATGTAGGATGGAGATGGCATCATCTAAAGATAGGGAACGCTCGTTGATGCCTCATGGGACCCAATGATCTGGAAATGCTCTACTTGATAGGGTCTGATAAACATGCATGTTAGTTCTGTAGTTTGTTATCCCTGCCGTCAGTACCACCGGTCCTCTGTGGCAGTTGGGCATTGGTGCAATAAATGGTAGGGGGTACCTTTGTGGCAGTTGGGCATTGGTGGAATAAACAGTGGATGCTACCAAGAAATTATACCCTACATTGGATGCATCACAGGAACAATTTAAGATAAAAGACGAGCTGAATGATACATGAGGTTTACAAGAATGAAAAATCTGATTGATATGGACATATGGTGCACCACCAATATGGTGCATTTGATGCAGGGTATAATTTTTATTAGCAATGACCTCGATTTTCTAGTGGGGTTCAGTGGTCCCCATGCCAGGTGGTTCAAGAAGGCCATTCTATGAACCCCACTTCACAGCGTGGTCAGGGTCGGTGAATGAAACGGTGGCTTTCTGCATTTTGCATTGTAAAAAATTTCATATTGTGTGGGTAAATTCTAAGATTTTTTTTTTTTTTTTAGCTTTGCCACATGTTAGGTAAGTTATAGGCTTTCCTAACACTGTTGACAGCGTATTGGGCCATAAAGACGTCAGCCATTACGACCATCCGGAGGTCAATCCTTCTGACTTAATTCATTAAGTGATTCTTATCTGGGAGCTGTGAACCAAAGTCAGCGTCATGTCCTCCAAATTGGAAGTTCTTCCCCACTTGTACAGGCGACCGTTGGGACGATTGATATCGGAAATTATAAATCCCAATTAAACTTTTTAAGATGACAACAGTAATTAGTTTAATTAATGAAATTTTCTTAAATTATTCTTAGCCATTTTCTTGATAAACAACTCTCTCAATTATTCTAATATAAACAGTTAATTACAATTGTTCAACAACTCAAAGATTTTTTAGTTATGTTCATAAATTATTCACAATTTTTTGAAACTTGTGCGTTAAAAAGTCAAAATCTGCCTTGTTGTTGGTTCTGCTTGTGACTATTATTTATTGTCCCCTTTTTTTTTCCGAACTTTTTTTCATGTGAATCATAGCTATCAATTTTTATTTCGTAATATAATTCAAAATGTTAGTTATCCTAATCTATTCTCTGACTTCAGTAAATTCTCTGCATTTCTTTGATATCCAGCGTTGCTTTATTATTCTCAGACTGTGTTTGATAGCTAGCAATCTGAATAGATTGCTGACAATTTAAAAGATCTCCATCAGAATATCACGTTTGGTATGCTTTTTGGATTGATAATGCAGATTATCAGATAATCTAGATTATCTTCAATGAAATAATCTGAATTATCAAGGAGAGGATGGCTATCTAGATTATCACATATTTGATAACCTTGTAATATTTTTTTAGACAAAATACCCTCAAAAGTCTGGACAATCTTCTTTCTCACGATGGACAACGGAAAAAGGAGGCCAAAATCGATGCCCTCCACAAAATCTGGCCAGCAGCAGCCCCAAAATTGACGAATCGGTGGGCCGCCGCTGTCTTCCAACCGCCGGCTGTCGATAGCCATTGGGAAGCAAGGAGAAAACATCGGCCAAGGCGGAATCTGACAACCCCTCCT
>KE505291.1:65892-90986 GCA_000441515.1 Elaeis oleifera | reverse complement strand
CCCCCCCACACCTTTTTTTGTTGTTGGTTAACCGGCCACCGACGAGCCACGTCCGACGCTGCCAGCTATCTAGATGTTGCCGTCGGAATTGCCATTGCCTCTCTGAACGGCGGCCTGCAGTCACTACAGGGAGAAAGAGGACACGGTGTGGAGGAGCCGACAGTCCTTTTCTCTCCTCTTTTTTTTTGTCTGATATGAGGAAGGGAAGATCGGGCTCGACGGGGATCAAGCGAAGCCAGTCGCTATCGGCAGCGCCGTGTCGGAAGGCCGCAGGGGTCTGATGGCATGAGGGCAGCGGCGTAGGTGGGTGACGGCAGCGATGGAGGTAGCTATAGAGGGCTCGGGGTGCAGATTCGTCGGGAGGCCAAGGGACGGTGCAAGGGGTAGCATGGACGATCGAGGGGCTGGGGGCGGTGTCAGAGATGCGACTGGTGGGGGGTCAGGGGCAGAGCAGTCGGAGATTGGGGGGGATTGTGATGTACGGAGGAAGAAGAAGGAAGAAAATAAATAATAATAATAATATTATATTATATTATATATTATATATTATATCTTATAATATATTTTTGTTCTTGTATTCTGAAAAATTGAAAATTTTGTGCATGGAGTGTGATTTTTAATAAATTTGATTTAAAAATATTTTAAAAATTTGATGTTATATTATCAGTAATCTGATTGTCATACCACATATGTCAATCAAAATTCTCAATAATTTTACTACAATATTACCTACATGTACCAAATACAGTAATCAACGTTACTGATAATCTATCCAGATTACAGGTAAATCAGATTATCAGATAATCTAAATTATCATTGTCTGGTAATGCAGCAAATACAATCTTAGAGGTCGAAATTGTAACTGTGACAATGCAAATTTCCTACTTCAAGGTGGCCCGATCCAGATATCTCCGTGCTATTAAAACCCAGTCTAGAATCATCCTCTTTTAAGATGTTTTCACCATGTATGTCATATGTTCACAGACTTGAAATTTTTCAAAGAGTTCAAGTCGATCAAACGAGGTCTTCCTCAACAGCTTAAATTTGCATTAAATTAATTTAAATTGATTTAAGCCTATCGTAGTTACAAAACAGGCAAATTTTAGCTTGATCTGGCTTTCTCCTGCTCACCTTGTTACACCTCCATATAGAATAAGATATAATTATATAAATGCTGAATCCTTTGAGGATGACCATAAACAAACGCCAATCTCGTTACCTCCAACCAACTCTTATTTTCCATTCAGGTCCTCTGGGTCCCACTTGAATCTCGTGTCTATTTCTAACCAAGTGGACTGGCGCCGTGCCACCCGCGGTCAAACTTCCCAGCTCCCATCTCCCACCGGGCCCACTCCACCATCATCTTGATTTGTTTCCATTACTAAACAAACAGATAAATATAGCACCAAATGTAATGAAATGACCCACCATTGCCCCTCACCCACCGTCCCACCCACCCATCGCTACCAGAGTTTGAATTTTATCGCCAGCTCTTTGTGCTTCCAAGCTCTCTCTTTTTTAGTTGTATGCGACCTTTACCACCCGGTGTGCTTCTCCACTCCTCTCTCTCTCTACCACTGCGCCACAAGAAGCACGTTGTTTTCTCTCTTATTTTTTTGTTCGGTCAAACCTATCGGGCCATGGATATCTTCCTCTCCTCTTCTCCCTTTTCGCAAAACCAGCTCTCATATCTTCTTAGGCCCGACAAATGGTCAACGTAGCCTCTCGTCTGGACCGAGCTTGAGAGAGGCGACGATGAGTTCCCTTCTCCTCCTCCTATTCTTCCTCCTCATTCCGGGCTATTCCGCTCTTCCCTTGTGCACCGATTCGAGTGGGTTTCTTCTTATTCTTCTATCCTGCTATGTTTTTCATACTTCTCCACTGGGTTTGGAGTGGATAATTGACGGTTTAGTTTATTATGTTTGGGGGAAGGGGCGCCGGTGACGCTGAAGAAGCCGCTGAGCTTCTGCTCTTACAATGGGAGCAGCTGCTGCAACGCCACGGATGACTCGGCGCTCGAGAAGCAGTTCAAGTCCATGAACATCTCGAACTCGGCTTGCGCCGCGGTGGTCAAGTCCATCCTCTGCACGGTAAATTCCGAGTTCTAATTGGCTGCCATCTCTTGAATTTTGAAGGCCATTTCTTGACATTTTGACCGAAATGAGCTTGTAACTAATTTGAATGACTTTTATTGGACAGTATTTCTTGAATTTTCTTGAATTGCTATTTTAAGATGGGATTGGAGTTGGATTAATGGCTGGACTGATTAACATGGACCTCAGATGAAATAGATGTCGGAAGATTTAGATTTATTCATCAGCTACGGTGATTTATTCTTTGTTATCAGGACAAAGATCAAGTATTGTTGGATTAAGTTTTTGTACCCGTGGAGCATATGTCTTTGCTTTGATTGATTGGAATTGAAGTGCTGAAAGGAAATTTTAAATTATGCAATTTTCTTATGATTGTTGCTTATGAATCCTGTTTAAAGTTCATTTGTCTTAAATTTCCTTTTGGTAACGAGCGTAAGCAATACCATCACTAACAAATTTTACTGATGTAGGTCTTACCTTGCTTACCCATGTCAGGCTGTGGTTATATTACTACTGTATTTTACATTTTACTGTGCTGATGTGTTACTTTCTTTTTGAATGCTGAAATTTTAGATTTTCTCTTTATCAAGACCATCTTTAGTCAGCTTTGGGAGACTCATGAGAAAGAACTCAGATCTGCAAAACTTTTACATCCTTGATGCTGTCATTACTTATGCATAGCATTTGCTTACAGATGATGTAAGAAGGGTGAGCATAGTTAGCAGATTTGCCAAACGGTAAATCTAGTACAATTTAACATTTCTTTGACAATAATATTTGAAACTTAGAAATTTATTTAACATGCTTTCAAATGCACAAGGCAGTGGAGCTGGTTTCATCCTTACCAACTCTGAAGGGGTTATATCTGAATATGCCTTTCGGTTCAATTTCAAAGCTTTCAATAATCAAGCTGAATATGAAGCGCTCTTAGCCGGCTTAAAAATTGTCAGAGAGCTCGATATCGACAGTTTGAAGGTCTTCAACGACTTACAATTAATTGCTGAACAAGTCAAAGACGAATTTGAAGCCCGAGATCCTATTATGATGAAGTATCTTCAGAAGATGAAAGATTTAACTTCAACATTAAAATATTTTGAAATCTTTCACATACCAAGGACAGAGAATGCTCGAGCCGACGCATTTTCATGACTCGCAACCTCTTCTTCAACTCATTGGGTCGGACATTCATCGAATGTCTTGAACAGCTGAGCATTGATAAAGTTGAGGAAGTGCTACAACTCACTGATGAACCAAGTTGGATGGATCCAATCGTCTAGTACTTGATTGATGGAACTCTTCCTACGGATTTCTCAAAAGTCAAGCGACTCAGATGGACGGCCTCTCAATATATTTAATGAATGATCATCTATATAAGAGGTCGTTCTCTCTTCCCTTACAGAAGTATTTAGGGTCAACAGATGCCGACTATGCACTCAGAGAGGTTCACGAAGAGATTTGTGGAAATCATTTGGGGGGCAAATCTCTAGCTTACAAGATCCTACGATAAGGATACTATTGGCCACCATGAAAAAGATGCAGCTAAACTTGTCCGAAGGTGTGAACCATGTCAGAGATATGCAAATATACAATACCAAACGGCAAGTCAGTTGACATCAATTATCGCATCATGACCCTTTGCACAATGGAGAATCGACATACTCGGTCCTTTCCCTCCGGTATCTGACCAGAAGAAGTTCATAATGGTCGCCATCGATTACTTCACCAAGTGGGTAGAAGCTGAATCTCTGGTACAAATTATTGAGAGTAAGATGGAAGACTTCATTCAGAAATCGATCATATGCAGATTCGGTTTGCCACACACCATCATCACAGACAATGATCGGTAATTCGATAATCAGAGTTTTAAAGAGTTCTGTATAAAATTTCATATTACACATAAATTTACATCAGTCGGTCATCCACAGTCCAATAGAGAAGTGGAGGTAACAAATCGAACGATTTTATGTAGACTCAAGACCAGACTGAATGAAGCTAAAGACCTCTGGATGGAAGAGCTATATCCGATCTTATGGGCATACCGAACGACTCTTCGCATACCAATGGGAGAATCATCATTTAATTAGCTTATGGAACAGAAGCGATGATCCCACTCAAGATCAGATTACCATCAGCAAGGGTGGAACAATATTGTGAGTCGAGCAATTTAGAATGTCGGAGAGCCGATTTGGATCTACTTTCAGAAGTCCGACAGCAAGCTCAAATTCGGATGGCAGCATATCGGCAAAGAGTAGCCTGGTATTATAATGCAAAAGTTAAACCAAAGGTCTTTCGTCTGAAGATTTGGTCTTAAGGAAAGCAGAAGTCTCAAGACCTCTCGACTAAGAAAAGTTATCTCCGAACTGGGAAAGACCTTACAGAATAATCGAGACACTGCGATCGGACGCATATCGGCTGAAAACTCTTGAAGGATCATCTATTCTCCGAACATGGAATGCTAATAATTTAAAATGTATTATTAATAAAGTTGTCTGTATATACACTAGTCGGAATGAAATATTGCATTTCAGAATCATAAGTTTCAGTCAACTGTGAAGTCGTAATGGATCGACGAATAGACGGTCAATTCATCAACTATCGACTATATTTCGATTTTTCACTGTAAAAATAGATGCATCGACTATATTCTGGCTTTCATTGTAAAAATCACGATACCAACTGGCTTGGTACCAAACATATTCGGTTTCCACTGTAAAATTGATCATAGTCGAATGACTATTATGCCGACTTAGTATTAACTAAGCAGAATGCTATGCCAAAACGATTAAGGTTGGATTGAAATTATACCGATTTGACTACAGTCGGTCGAAGGATATTCGGTTTGCCACCGATTATCAAATAACTTGACGTACTAACTCGACTAAGGTTGGACTCAAGGTATTCAGCTTATGACGGTTTATCCTAATACTTACAAGTACGTCAAATAGATATGTGACTAACTGATGATTCTACAACTATTATTGAATGTTCGGCTTATCGATCGATATTCGAAAGTTAAACAATTACTCAACTATTGTCGAACGTTCGATTTATCGATCGATATTCAACTACTCTACGACATTATACACACAAAAGAGAGTTGGTACTTGGAAAAATTGTATTCATTTATTGAAAGAAGGATTACAAAGTGGACTGAAGTCCGATTACAAGTATTTGCTTATAAAAGAAAGCAAAATTACACCGATCACTGGTCGCCATCTTCATCTCTTTGCTCCGGAGTGGCATCAGGGACTTGGACGACTTTCGGTGCTGTCGGTGTCCTCTCTTGAGTCGGCACCGCATCCTCTTCGGCAGCTTCATCTTCTGGTACTGGAGGGACGACGCTGCTCAAGTCGAGGTTCGGGTATAATTTTTCAATCGCATTCCGACCGTCCTCGTACCCAACACAGTAGGAGGCGAACTCGCCTTCGAGGATCTCTTCTTTGAACTTTTCCGATTTTTTGAAGTCCTCGATTGCTCGGTTCAGAGCCTCCCTCGCCGACTCTGCCTCCGCCCTCGCCAATTCTGCATCGGCTTTTGCGGAAGACGATTCTTCATCGGCCAGTGCCAGCTTTTCCAGGCTCGTTCGATGTTGCTCACGCTCGGCTTCGAGTTCAAGAATGTGTTCGTCTCTTTCTCGTCGAAGCCGATGGATGGAATGTTTTTTGCTCTTGATCCGCAATTCAAGAGCCGAGATATTTTGACGAGCCGAATCAAGTTCGGCTCCAAATAGTTGAAGGTTGATGGACAGGTGGGAGATTTCCTCCTGGAGCTTCGCCTCCCGCTCGGTCGCCATCCGAAGTTGCTCAAGGACAGCCGCCTTCTCAGCATCAGCGGTCGCCACCTTATTCATCCATATCCGACAGAAGTCGGCAACCTTCCCGTAGCCGGCCTTCAGGTCGAACATATCATGCGCCAACTGCAAGCAGAAGACAAGTCGGATCAGATCAAAAAAAGTACAAAGGAAGACTTACCCCGAGTATCATCGGATAGAAAGAAGAGAACATCTGGACCACAGTTCTATTCTTTCAGTTCTCTCGGTCGGTCGGAAGAAGAGCGGTCTGGATGAGCCGTCTAGCCAACATTGGATTGGCCAAAGCCGACTCATCTTTAGAAAGTTGGATGTCGAAATGAATTGTCTGACCCGCAGACATTTCATCATCCGTCGAAGTCACTGACGTCTTTCCCCGATCTCCTGTCGGCGGCCCACATTTGAAAGCATGGGGAAGCTTGAACTTGATTGTGCCAAAGAAACTCTCGCTGAAGGAGCAACCGGTGCAACTACAGACTGTTCAGGTTCGGCTGCGGCCTCCACCTCGGCCCGAACCTCAGTTGGTGGAGCTACCGATGTTGCTGCAGCAGCCCCCTCTTCTCTCGCCGCCCCTTCTTCAGCAGACGGCACATTAGGGAGTGTTATCGGAGCCAACAGCGCCAAAACTGGCTCGAAAACCGACATCGATGGTACGTCAGATTTCCTCACCGGTACGGATGTAGATATCCCCCGACCTTCTTTGGTGGTCGGAGGGTCCAGCTTCGGACGCCGCTGCCCTCTTCTTGGCAGCATGCTGGCGAATATCGATGGTCGATACTCGCACCCTCGGCTGCATTCCTGCAATCAGAATAAAATGTTAGCACAGTTCAGAAACGAACAAAACCAAAGAAACTGACCGACTATGTGCTATACCTAGAGAAGTGTCCGAACTGAGGCCGGCGTCGTAGAGAGTTTGTTCGGTCATTAGCTCTCTCTGCGGTGGGACCGCCATGTCCTTCAATCGATGGAAGTCCTCCCGATCTCCGACCTCCATCTGGCTATTATCGTTGGAACCGATCCTTGGATCACCCCAATAGGATGGAAAGCCCCATGGAAGAGAAGAAGAAACAAAAAGAACTGGTTCTTCTATCCATGGATAAACGATGGAAGATCGGTAAGGAAGGAAAGGCCCTTCTTTAGGTTGAAAACCACAAACCCTTGGCCTTTGGGTGGGGACGGAGAACAAAAAAGCAACGAAAAAGGGAGGGACGAGATTTAGTCGGTATTAACCGACACAATAAAGCAAAGCTGATTATTAGCCAGACCGAATTCGGTGCCAGCTGGGTAGGACAAAGATCATAGTAATCCAAAATATTCCGGACGAACTCCGAAATCGGAAAGCGAAGATATGCTCGGAGGTCTTCAACATAGAAAGCCACCTGGCCCGAAGGAGGGGAGTTCATCCGACCATCGGCACCAGATGCAAAAAATTGATATTGCTCCGGGATACAATATTGTTCTCGAAGCCGCTCAACATTCGGTTCTGAAAGTGAAGAAGCCTCTATTTCTGGATTCGATGGGGAGTCGTCAGCCGGATTCTCCGACTGACCATCTCGAGAGGAAGAAGCCCTAACCATGAGAGAAGAAGACTAAAGAAACAAAAGGACCCAAGAAGGAAGGATACTTAATCTGAAAGCTGAAAACAAAAAGGTCTGGTGCTGGGGCGATCCTCTGACAGAATTTCTACAGCAAAAAAGATAAAATGAAAAGTGAAAGGCTGGCCGAAAACGACTCTAGGATCCTTCAACATTCAGGATGAAAGCAATCAAATTGGAGTATCATCAGATGACGACACGTAATAATATCCGGACGAACCATTGATCGGACGGTTCGACGCATCTGCCCTAGATCATGCCACCTCACCATCATCCGCGTGAACAGCTCTGACTCAATGATATTCAGACATGTGGCCAAAATCTACTTGTCAGAGTCATATCGACTGGCGTCGAATCATCTTTTTGAAACGACATCCGATACAAACGTCTGGTACCGAATTGTCCTATCGACGTAACAGCCCAATAATGATTTTGTAGCCACAGAAACGACAAAATGGCCGAAGAACCCTCATACTCAAGTGACTAACAGCCAAGTCAGGGCTCGAGGTGACATGTGACAACTCCTTTCGTCTAATGTGACAGGTCATGTGATGAAATACACGTCAAGCCACCTTGGATTTGAGAGTAGGGGCAACTGTTGGGACAAGTCAGCCGACCCCGACTCCGACTCTACATTGGCCGCACAAGCATGCTACGCTGACTCATAGTCGGTTGATCGACCGACAGTCGGCTATTATCGACCAACAACAAACAACTTGATCAACCTTTGACCGAAGACCACGGCATATCAGAGTTACCAGTCGATGGTCATTCGGATCTTCTACCAACTTACTGCTACTGACCGACATATAGTCGGCCTATCTGCTCAACATATCTTAACTGCTGTGAACGGTTATCGATTATGTGTCACGGCAATAAACAGCCCACTAACTTCATGATTATAGCCCGATAATCTAGCGCCATAACAAGTGAAACCACGTGCTCGACAGTTACATCAGAATCATCTATAAAAGGGGGGTAAGTGAGTAGCACCGGTAAGGGCAATTTCTGAGCCAAGACTCTGCTACTCATTTTATCTACCGTTCACCAACTCCTCTCTGACTTAAGCATCGGAGGGTCCCCGCCAGACATAACTCCGGTCTGTGAGGATTTGATCTTGCAGGGGCTCTTCACCGATGACAGACGATAAGGAGTTGGCTGCAATACATTCCACATTACATGAAATGAAATGCAAAAGATAGAGTCAGATGCATATTCACATCTCTAATTTGGCAGGAGGGACAAAAGGTGATATGGAGAATGATGAAGAGGGAAAATCTGAACTAAGTTTATATATTTGATTTATGATTTTAATATTGTAAAGTAAAAATACTAAAAGATAACAAGGTAAATCATAAGCGATTTATTAATTCTTGATGTCACTGTTGATCTTGTTTGATGTTTATGTTGAAAAGTATAATGCTACAATGATGTTAATGCTTTAATAGATCCTGAAAAGTGGCTCCACCTATGATATATAAGACTATCCGTTGCCTTAAGTACAATCGAAGGGATAATAGCTTGGGGATGCAAGATAGGTGACATTTCACCCTTTTTTTTCACGTGTGAGCATGTGGGTGTGTGTGTGTAATGCTCGTGCACTTAACCAAGCTCCAGAAACTACAGAAGCCTGCTTTTAATGTAACTGGGGTGGGTCTGACTTATTGTTTAAAGAGTCCAAGTCCACCATTATTTTAAATCTGAAGTACAGTTGTTTGATAAGTTTCTAAATATTTACCACTTGTCTGCTTGCTGATAGATGTTCCATACAGATTCTTTGAGCTGGACATGATATTTCCAGTAAAACTGGATTCATCTAGATCCATGGAAGATGTAATTGTATATAAATCAGTTTCCAAGTTGTTAAGTTAATTTTGTCAATCTGATGTACTCTAATATGTGAACAATTGTATATTAAACCATCGCTATTTAGTTCGGTGCATCTAATCAATTGGAAGATGTTTATCTGGCGATCCTTTTCTTTTGCAGAAATGTGATCCATTTTCAGCTGAGCTATTCAATATCAACAAAAGATTCAAACTGTTCCTGTTTTGTGCAACTCTACTGCTTCAACAAACTCTTCCCTGTCGAAGGAATCTACAACAGACTTCTGTACGCAGGTCTGGGATACTTGCAAAGATGTACCTGTATGGAATTCTCCATTTGCTGGATTACCAGTTTCTTCATCCAAACTTACTGATATCTGGCAATCAAAAAGTGACTTTTGTACGGCATTTGGAGGATCATCTGGTGATGAGTCAGTATGTTTTGATGGTAAATCAGTTTCATTTAACAGTACAACCGATTCAGCCACTCCTAAAGGATTGTGTCTTGAGAGAATTGGAAATGGATCTTACATTGACATGGTAGCTCACCCTGATGGGTCTAATCGTGTCTTCTTTGCTAACCAAGCTGGGAAGATATGGTTGGCAACTGTTCCAGAACAAGGATCTGGGGGAACATTGGAACTTGATGAATCGAACCTTTCTTGATTTGACCGATGAAGTTCATGTTGATACTCAGCTTGGGCTAATGAGTCTGGCATTTCATCCAAACTTCACAACCAATGGGCGTTTTTTGTTCATACAATTGTGATAAAGTTCAATCAGCAAGCTGTTCTGGAAGATGTTCATGTAATTCTGATGTGGGCTGTGACCCTTCAAAGCTTGGTTCTGACAATGGTGCCCAACCATGCCAATATCAAAATGTTGTTGCAGAGTATACTGCAAATGGTTCTTCATCAACACCTTCTACGGTAAACAATTATTCCGAAGGACTGAGGATTATTAATTGTTCACTGTTTGTTATCATTCTTGATAGAAACATTTAGTGAAAGCTTCTTTTTATTTTCATGTTGTAGGCAACATCTGCCAACCCATCTGAAGTCAGAAGGATTTTTACCATGGGGCTTCCATTTACATCGCATCATGGAGGGCAGATCCTTTTTGGACCTGTGGATGGATATTTGTACTTTATGATGGGAGATGGAGGGAACAAAGGTGATCCTTTCAATTTTGCTCAGAACAAAAAATCTTTGCTTGGAAAAATCATGCGGCTTGATGTAAATAACATACCAAGTAAGTCTCTGGACAAAAGTATATGTGGAAGTTTCCTTTCTCACTCTTTTTATAGCATTTCTAACTGGATGGTTATTACCATATAGTTAATGCCTTAGTCCCTAGGAGTAACAACCGAGCAAGGCTATGCATTCTTATGGTTTACTGTTTTGTGTATTTATTATAAATGGCTAAATCAGTCACATATCATAGGGAATCTCAATCATTGTATTAGTTGGATCTTTGTGCATACATCAATACATTTCCTTTTCATGGCTTTAATACTTTAATTTATTAGTCATTATTAGTAAATGGAATGGCATGATCAAACTTATGTCATTCTTCGAGTCCTGAGCAACTAAATTCCTGAATAACAGTTTTACTGCTAGAAATGACATTGTATTTTTTTTTTTTAAAGCCAAGGAGTTGAATGACTACTTGAAGTAAATGAAAACAATTCCAGGTAACGATAAAAGGAGATAAGAACATTACACCCTTATACGCTGACAGCCAAAGGTGGAATATGAGCATAGTGAGAAGTTTCTACAGAATTACGGCCAAAGCTTTTACGTGAGACTACTTATCTTTTTCAGCATGTAGGAATGCCTATTAAGCATGGGCTAGTAGAAATCCTTACGGTGGCAGATGGATATCTTCATCCAAACACTAAAGTAAGAGAGAATACCAATGCGCTGCATGGTTGGTGCATGAAATGATGTATGACCATGTTGATGATAATTCTTTGCGTCCTGTTTTTGGACATAACAGGATCTAGGATGTGTTGATCTTGACATACAAGAACTGAAAACTCTGCCGCATATCTCTCTAATTGCTAAATTTTTTTCTAATCAGCATTCTTGATTCTTCAGAATTCTGATTGTCTTCAGAGTTTTTTCTTGCTATGTTCACAATTGTATGTTTGAGGTGCCCAAAGAAATGTTTTACTCTTCCAAGGTCTATAGTTTGTTATGAGCCTTGGCATGGTCTCACAAGTATGACATTTTCAGTCTCTAAAGTTGTTGATATGAGTTCACCTAATACATATCAACTCATTTCTTATCATAACATTTCTACCAATGCATTATTATGTGCAAATGTTAACGTACCAGACTATCTAATTTGAGTTTTTCCAATATTGTCTTTCCTTGATATTGTTTAAAAGTTAATTTCTGATTTCTAGCTGCATACATTAAGTGGGTAAAGGAACTCATGTTTGCAATTGTATTGATGAAAGACAAAAAGCACATGCAAGAGGGGTTCATCTTTTATGTTATAATTATAAGAATTAAACGTGTATCTTGAAGACTCAACGTATGATGTTGGTATAGACTATAGAGCTATAGTTGATCCTGTCAATTGGACTTGGCCATTTGGCACCTTCTACTCACCTGAGAGGTGCCAAAGTTCACCTCTGGATGGTGGCACTCTCCACCATGTCTTGCAAAATAAATAAATAATGAATAAAATAAATTTATGCAAAATAGTTATTCAAGCATTCACGTCTCCCTATGCTGAGTTTGCTGCATGCCAGCAATATTTTCACTGGTAGGTTTGTGCATGTGGCATGCTAATGTTGCCAAATGTAGCTTTTATGACAAAGATACTTTACTGACACAAATACAACCAGGGGTTTAAGCCTCATACTAGCCCTGTCTCTGTGTGCTCCTAAAATGGTGCCACACTGGGATGGATGGTACTGTTGGGATGGACTGAAACAGTCAGTAACAATAAAAAGGATTTTTTTTTAAAAAAAAGCATCCCCGTTTGTCCCAAGTATTAGAATGCAACTTCAACAATTGGGACACATCTGAACAGTCGGGATATCCCAGTTCAAGAGGGAACTGGTGTCCCACACATCCCAATCCCGTTTCTTGTGAGAGCAGTATGATACTGAGATCCTGTCCCATTCCGGCAGGACCTAATTCATTGGATACAACCTGTAAATGAAGTCTGAAACCTTGGATCTGATGTAACATTGAATCCGCTACTTAAGCTGCCAATAATGATGGTGCCTTCTTCAATGCTTAACATGCGGTAATATTGGTCAAGTTATGATTCTATACAAGTGAAAATTGCATGTAGCAGGAGCAAATTAGACTATTCAGCATGTTTGGTAGCTAACTGCTGGTTTTTCAGAAATTCAGCAATATGGCCATGAGGCATGATTATGAAAATCACTCTGATGAAAATGTCAGCAAACTGTTTTCTGTTTTGGGAGCATTTCTATTGTAAGCTTTCTAATTTTTGCGACTATTCATGAGTGCAGGTCTTTTAGTTCTTCCACCAAACGTAGTTTATCTCTGTAATGTTTTGGATTCATTTAGTATCTCTATCACTACTTTCGGACTTCAGAAACACAAATTTTGCCCCTTAAGTGGTCCATGAGCCATTGACTCCTTGATATAGGTTAAGCGCAATTGTCCTAGTAGATTGACATTTTGTCGTTGTGCTAGTGGTGTGCTTCTGTGCGAGTTTTAGGAAATTATATTTTTAATAAAAAAGAAATATTGCACACTTCCAAAACACAGTATCTTCTAGAATCTTTATGACCTAATGTAGTTCTGAAGCTTATGGTTCACAGTTACCTGTGCTTCTATACCTTTGGCGTTTCAGTTCGCACAGAAGCATAATGTACACAAAGAATGAAGTGATTCAGTTTTCCTTTCATTGGTACAATGCATGACATCTCTGCTTATGGCAGAGCAAGGCACAAGGCATGCACCAACTTAAGAGCTTCTCCACGAGATGCATGTATCCCTCTTACAGTGTTTTTTATAACCTTCAACATATTTTGAGCTTTACCTCGAGGCATGCACTTTGTTGCCAGATTTGATAGTGTGCTGGAGCAAATGCTGATGTGGGTGCAGGGAAGTGGATACTTTAGAAACACTTATAGTAAGGAAGTGCTTAAGAACCAGGTGTGGGTTCCAGATTCTGGGAAAATTTTCAAGTGGGGCATTATCATAGATAGAATGTTTGAACTACAAGGGTATGCATCAAGGCTAATGCCTTGATGAAAATATGATACGAACTATGCATCTTTTGAACAACCATTGGCTACCTAAGAAAACCTCTATGTGTCATAGAAACACAGAAGTTAAGGCTATACTGTAATTGTTAAATATACTTGACCACTATAATCACTGCATTATGAATGAAGGATGCCTTTCTCAGGATTTCTATGAATGGTGATATCTTTAGAATGTTTCTTATCTCTTAAGAAGGTCATATTTTGGAAATTGCTTAATGTAACAGAGTATTCTCTTGTTATTTCATTATATTTTAAGGACCAAACATGATAGCTGGCCTTCTCACTCACCAAAATATCTTTTCACTTTATTGAGACTGGATTAAGTTACAGGTCTTGCGGTACCCTTTGTTGTTGTTTCTAAAGGTTTTTAGACAACCATTGTTGCTTTATAATATTGAAGTACAACTTATGAAAATGTTTTTGAATGTAGAACCTTTAATTGTAAAATTGTTGGTTGAATGCCCCTATTATTGAAGAAATACTGAAACTGCTTGCAGCTGAATAATGATTATCGAAATCAATTTGATTCCTTCTCCTTAACAGTTTAATATATGGTAAATATTTGATTTAATCTGATAATTATTGTTCTCATATGCACATTCCTCTATTTGGTATATTGGCATTTCATTTACTCTCTAAGGTGGGAAATTGAGGGAGACATATTGAATCTCCACCATCCAAACTATCCTTTTAACCTTAGATTTATAATTTTAGGTCAGAAGGAAATAAGTGATCTTGGATTATGGGGAAACTACTCTACCCCAAAGGACAATCCATCCGTCGATGATAGTGAATTGCAGCCTGAGATTTGGGCCTTGGGTCTAAGAATCCATGGCGCTGCAGTTTTGACTTAGAAAGGCCTTCTTATTTTTTTGTGCTGATGTCGGGAGGTATCTTTCTAGTTCCTTTCTGCATGGTTTAAAGATTTTTTTTTCCATATGCTATGTTATCATAATTTTTAGCCATTTAAAACAGCGGCATATGTCTGCTTATGATTTTTCTTTTTTGACATACTAGATTCTTATATATGGACATTAATAGAGCAGATCATGTGTAGGTAGCAATTGACAATAGGCAGACAAAAATTTCTCTGACACAAATTGTCTGGAGTGATAACAAACAGGTAAAGAAATGGTATTCACTATTCAGGATGAGTAAGAAAAATAAATAAAATAATGTTTCATCGCATCTTATAGAACATGTAGATTCTAGTATACTTAAATTCAAGCTGTAAAACATTGATGAGCAACTGGGAGATTTCGCTCTCTTATTGAATTTTGGTCCTTATACATGTTGAGGAGAATATAAGTACTAGGGGTAATAGTGCAAATATATCATCTACAACCAAGGCACCAGCCTTGTATATTATACATGTACACATGCAGTAGGGTCATCAAGGTGTTGAGGGTAGAAAGAAAAGTATAACGTGGGTTGATGTTAGATATACCATAATTTTCATACTCATCCATGTAAATTCCAGTATCTCAACCTTCGAAGTAAAGCAGATTGATTAACAATCAGATACCAAGCATAAAGTATTGTATACTGTGCCCATGTGAACCATGGTCCTGCGCAACACTTGTACCATTGGGTATTGTGCTAACACATGCATGCATGGGTGCAATATATATTCTACTCCATGCAAAAAACATACAACTGGCATGCGAGGGTATGCTACTTTTACATGGCCAACTATTTTATACTGCTTCATCAGAATGTCCTTTAACAGATTAACATATATTCCAACTAATTTATGTAAGTCCAGTATCAGAAAAATCTTGAAAGTAATGACTAAAAATTTTTTAGGAGAGGTGTTTCAATTTTCTGAGGACTTTTAGAAGAGGTAAAGGATAAGCAGAGTGGTAGATCATTAACTTGGAAAATTTTACTCAAAGTAGAAATATACAATTTGAAAACATTAGAATTTTATTTACATTTCTAAGACACAACCATAAACCAACTAGAATTAATCCATAGCTACATTACGAATAAACATGCAGCATCACCAAAATTTCATGATTCTGTGTACATCCAGATGTACTTTGATGTCCACATTCCACTTTCATAACATAATGATCCAATATGTGGTCCATATTCCACATTTATAAGATAATGACACAATTTGGCATAGACCTCTTTTCTAGTTTCAACTTATCCACTCATCAAATCTTAGGTGTAGACGCTAGACTGTTGCTTCTACATAAACAACTATCACTTAGGACCAATTGATCATTCATAACATTGTCATTTCCATGGGGAGCATGTTGTTGATACAAGGAATAAAGAAATGCACAATTTGCTCTGTTATGAGATTACAATCAGGCTTTAAAAAATTGCCCTAAAATTTATGTTTCTTGTCCTATTTTATATCTCTTTCATGCACGTTTGGTGTTACCTTAAAGGACATCCTTTGGTATTCAAGCATTATAGCTTACTGCATTGCTCATCTACATTTTTATACTTCATCTTTCGAGTATGAAATATGATGGCGCTTCCTCATCAATATATTTCTTAGACATAAAAGATATATGCATCTCCATGTCCAAAGTTGTTTTACTAAATTATTAGAACATTCTTCAATAAGTAATCTACATTAAATTCTTTAATTGGTCTAATGAATGCAATTTATATAATCATAGGACACATACGAAGAAGTAGATCTTATCACAAAGGGTGGAAACTATGGATGGCGTGTTTATGAGGGACCTGATCTTTCCATCCAACATGGACTCCTGGAGGAATACATCACTTAGCTCTATAAATCCCATCTTCCCAATTATGGGATATACTCACTCAGATGTAAATACAAATGTGGGATCTGCATCGATCATCGGAGCTTTTGTCTACAGATCCATGACAGATCCGTGTATGTACGGGAGGTGAGAGGTGATCTTAAACACATAATATTAGCCTTATTTGGGTTAGTTGACCCACTGTTCTGCCTATGGAATTTCAGGTACTTGTATGCAGACTTGTATGCAGGAGCTATGTGGGCAGGTACTGAGGTCCCTGAAAGTAGTGGGAATTACAGCAGCGCCAGGATTCCTTTCAGCTGTGCCAAGGATTCTCCTATTCCTTGTGACACTGTTGCTGGAAGTCCCTTCCATCGGTGGGCTACATTTATTCATTTGGTGAGGATAACAACAAAGATGTTTTGTTTTGACCACAAAGGGAGTATATAGAGTTGTCCGGCCAAGCCGATGTCATTATGTCTGCTCGAAGGAGACTACCACTGATACTGGGACTCCATCCCCTGGTCCTTCCTCATCTGCATCACGGTTGGAGAACCTGCCAGGAAAACCTGTGATGTTTGTGCTTTCACTCTTCTTGCTGCTTCTCAGTTCTAACTTTTGAGCGACCGGTGAAGGAAGCCTTTCCACAAACCATCTCATGTGGATGCCAAGAATGTGGCTCTTGAATAGCTATGAGATAGGTGGGGCGTTCAGGTAAAATTATGTTTTATATATGGACAAATGTTCCATAGTTTTGGATGACTTCTTGTGGATGGTTTTGTTGCTGTAACTTGATGCATTTGCCCATGATAATCTTATGTGGAACGTTAGCTTCATTCAATCTAAATTCCAACATGACATGAAGAGCTTTAGGGGATAGAAAAGCATAAATGTAGGTGCTATAGCCTTGCTAATCTGCACAGGCTTTTTTTTACGCCCGGGTGGAAGCAAGTTTGCACAGGTTGCCGTTAAGCATGCAAACAATGCACGAATTGCATGATACACAAAGGCGTAAATGATACTTCCATCATCCTCTGCATCCGAACACAACTGTTGGAAGCTCATCCATATTGTGAATCTTTTGTAGATCCCAACTTTATCGTATTTCAATATTAAACTTCATTGGTCTTGCTATCTGCATATCCTCCTCATGAAATGGCTCAGAGAGAGAGAGGGAAGTCATGAACAGAATCCACTTGCCTAGGTTATAGCACCAATCCATGCCCATCAGTCTGGCATCATGGCATGAAGATGTCTCATGTTTCTTCAGCTTCATCTAGATCCCAACCAACTTGGCCTTGGTTGTTTTAGCACAGCTTCAGGCTCTGGTAGGATTTTTTTATTATAGGGTCTGTTTAGATGGTTGAGTTTAAAATTTCATTGGATTCGTGAGTTGGATCAATACAATCATAAAAAATATTGAATTAGAGATTGGGCTAAGTTCATGTTTATAATCATCTAAAATTATCTTTTATACGGGGTGATCTGAATTCCATCGAGAGAGAAAATCTCAGCAGGTCATTATTTTCTCCTTATGGGATTTGGGCCAATACACTCCAAAAGTTCTTTGATATTGGGAATATTGGGAATATAAGTCTAGCTTAGATTTTTTTCTAGTTGCCAAGACAACCGGTTTAATTAGATTGGGCTACGATGTTTGAGTAACAATCCAAAAAACTATTATTATGGGCTAGCTCGAATTCCATAGAAAGAAGAAATGAGGTTTTTTTTTCTCTCCATAGGATTCAGGCTGGTCCACTCCAATAATTCTCTGGGTTTTGTAAATATAGGCTAAATCTAATCCGACTTAATTGATTGTTTAAGGCACAATCCACAAATCCTATAGGATTTTGGGTCTAAATATCCAAATAGGGCTTTAGGGCTTGTTTAGCTAATTAGGTTAAAAATTTATGGAATTCATGGTTTGGACCATTAGAATCTTCAAAATTATAAAGTTATAGGACTATCTAACTCAACCTATAATTTATGATCTTGCAAATTGTACTGATCTAACCTATAAATTTCATAAGATTTTTAGTCTAATCATCCAAACAAGTCTTTTTTTTTTTTGTTGAGTGAAAGAGAGGGAAGCCCATTCTTTACTAAAAGAATTCAAAAGAATTATACTCCAGAGGTTCCAATAGGCTTGGCCCCAAAAAAAAAAAATGTAGAGACAGAAGCTCCAGTGGAACTAGAAGGTTTTAACTTGTACCAAAAATACTTATAGGTCAAGTATTATGATACACATGTATGGCTCATGCTAACAAAATCAAACAATGAAGGACAAATTTATTTTTTCCAGCAAAAATGCTTTTATCAAGACTACGTTCCCTTTATTGTCAGCCTTTCATGCTGACGCCCCATTCTCATGCCCACCTAACCTGGATCCATGCTACCTAATATTTGACATGGCTAATCCTAAATTAAAACTATAGTTTTAAAATCTTGTCATGTTCCAAGCCAATTGCTAATGAAATATATTCATACCAAAATTAAATTGACGGAAGTTGTACAACGGTCACTGTCAAAATTTTAAACACCGTTGGGCGGTACAACAGGTAGCCAACCTCTGGTCCCCCACGCTTCCAAACCACAGAATCGTCAAGGTACTAAATTGAACCAGTCCATCTCAATTCTCAACTCATTAAATCTTGGACGAATCCTGGATAAATCTAGCTAACCTACAAACCTAACCCATATCAGTACCTTCAATTCACAGTAAGTCTGCCATAAAAGCTCACTAAATGTCCGTGTCTCCTCTCTCCATCTTTTGTCCTCCCATCCCCATTAAACTGGGATTCAGGATGCACCTTTTGCATGAAAAAAAAATGATGGATCTTCTGTTGTAATGTGAAGTGTTATATCATATTCTGTATAGTTTTAAAGTATGATATCAGCTTCATGATTTGAATGGAAGGAAGAGAGTTGCAGGAATTTGGAAGTTATGCAAAATTCAGTCCAACAGTTCACATTGCAAGAAAAGGCCAACTGTATCTTTTACGCGAAAGATACAATCCGAACCATTAAATTGTAGCTCCTCCCAAGATTTCTTCCATCAACTCTATGGGCAGTAGCACCGACTAATTTTAGTATTACTATCAAAAAGGAAAAAGTAATTTTGCACCAAGTTTATCTTAGTAATTTATGGTTTCAATAGACAGCACCAAGTTTTATCCATGGCATTGACAGCAAGTTTAATCACAAATTGTTATGACTTGCCCTTAAATGTTCAATGCAGTCCTGATATGGACCGGTCAAGTATAAATTAACTAAAAGGTGAGGGACAGTAATATATAAATAATCACATTAATAGCGAAAAAGAGTGGCTCCTTCTATTTTGCAACCAAATCCGAGCCTAAACTCAAGCCAAAACCGCCTTGCGTCCCATCTTCAGATCCTTTGTTCCTTTCTCTCTCTATAACCAGCCCAACCCATCCCCACTCCATAAAGAAGTATTAAACATCAGCGGGAAAGAAGAAAGTACGAGTTTTTTTCCGATTTTTTTTTTTTTCAGAAGAAAAAAACAGACGAGAGGAGGCGTCTCATTAGGCATTACTCGCATGCGAAGAACCCTCCCTCCTCCTCCTCCTCCTCCCCCATCTCCGCTTCAGTCTTCCCTCTCTCTGATTCCTGAGAGGAAGAAGAATTGAGAGAAGTTAATAAGTCGAGATTTGTTTGAAGAAGAGAGAGAGAGAGAGAGAGATGATAAAGAGATTAAACTCGGTGCGAGTGCGGGTAGCGAGCATGGAGAGGAAGTGGATCGTGCCTCTGGCGATCGGCTCCACCGTCTCCCTCCTCCTCCTCTTCCTGACGACTCTCTCCTCCCCGACGGTCCCCTCGCCCTCCTCCCCCTCTCCCTCCTCCCTTCCTCCTTCTTCTCCTCCCCCTCCGCCTCCAACCCCTTCGCCGCCTTCTACGCCCCATTTTCGTCGAGTCCAAGCTCCACCCGGCCCACCTTCCGCCCTGCCCCCGCCGCCCGCCTCGCCTACCTCGTCTCCGGCTCCAACGGCGACGGCCACTCCCTCAAGCGCGCCCTCCTCGCCCTCTACCATCCCGCCAACCGCTACGTCGTCCACCTCGACCTCGAGGCCCCCTCGACGAGCGCCAGGACCTCCACGACTTCATCGCCGGCCACCCGTGTTCTCCGCCGTCGGCAATGTTAAGATGATCACTAAAGCCAATCTTGTCACCTACCGCGGCCCCACCATGGTCGCCAACACCCTCCACGCTGCTGCCGTCCTCCTCAGAGAGGGTGGCGATTGGGACTGGTTCATCAATCTGAGCGCCACCGATTACCCCCTCGTCACGCAGGACGGTAATCGATCAATTATTGCTTTTGCTTCTCTTTCGACTCCAATTTGATGAATTTGAAGGAGAAATCTCATCTTTTGGTGGAAAAATCTAAATCTCCCCTTTATTTGTTTGGGAATCTCAGATCTGCTGCACACCTTCTCCTACCTGCCGCGGGATCTCAATTTTATCGATCACACCAGCAACATTGGGTGGAAGGAGTACGCGAACTACGCTCTTTTTATCTCGTTTTTGAACTCGGTGCTATTAGAATCGGGGAAGGTTTTGGAATTTTTTTAGGATTCTTTTGATAGTGTCTTAACTGCAGGTTTCACAGAGCGAAGCCGATTATTATTGATCCGGGTTTGTACATGTTGAAGAAAGCTGATGTCTTTTATATTCCACAGAGGAGGAGCGTACCGACTGCATTCAAACTCTTCACAGGTCAGGGTTTTTCTTCTGTTGCTTTTTAGTAAACCCAGGATGATTATTTATGGGTCGATTTGATGAGGTTAACATATATCAGTTATCGTCGATGAACAGTTTTGATCTGGCTGGCATCCTCTGTCATGCTTAAAAGTTTCATTGAACAGATTGCTATTGAAATGTCGAAAAAAATTCTGTATCTTCTATGGCTACTTGCATTTAGAAATCTAGCACGGAAAGAGAGTTTCGAAATCCCTGAACACCTAGATGTTCTTGACTCAACTAAGAGAATTTTTAGCTAGATTAAAGCAAGTTTTCAGCCTTTTCAGAATGCATTTATAGATCTCCAATATATGATGCTGTGCAGCCTCGAATTTGGTATATCTACGGAGTATTTGCAGCCGTAATCATGACATTTTCCCAAATTCGAGTGGCACATGCATTTAAATATTGGTTTTGTGATATTTAAGAAGCTAGTTCTGATAGCAAAGTGTATCTAAGTTCTAGGGTTTGTTTTCTTATTTGGTAAATGGATCAATCCATCATTTGTTGATGGTTTTTTTCTCCCTCGTTAAATATATAATGGAATTCAGCTCTTCTTATCCAGCAGGTATTTACAACCTTTTGTGATTGTAATCGAACCCAACTTATAAGGGAGGGAAAACATGTCTCAACTCGTTCTTCCTCCTCTCCTCGCTAATGATGGGATCATATTAATCCACGTCAAAATCTTTTCTCCTTTTTCCTAATTGTAAACATGATGAAGATGTTGATCTCTTCCTTAACATTGCTTAAGATTTCATATGTGATACAAATGAGGATTATAACGTATATTAGCTTCATAGTATGCTTGATTTCGCTATACATATTATCTTTCTATCCACATATTATTTTTCTATCCAATTTGGGCTCACAGAATTCACATTCATAACTCAGCTTCTCCCATACATAGTCCATGCCAACAGTGATTGGCCATCACCTAAGCTTTGATACTAAACATGATGCTAGAATTGGAGGAAAATAAGGGATACATGTTAAAAGATACCAAGGATTATGGGTCATGATCTCCTGGAATGAGCCAAGTAGGGATCCATACAAGGTAACACTTGCAAAGCTTTTTTTCTTCGTCAAGGAAGATAATTTTATGGGCAAAATTTTTAGCCTCCTTCCTGTATGACAATGTCTATTTGTAGGCATGGCCACGAGACACATCTTTGTCTATACGTAAACAAATTTTAAAGGGAAACAATTAACATTGAGTGCTTAAATGTAACCAATGATTGACTATGTAAAAATCTTAGGTTGATTTTCTAGCATTTTCCATTAGAAAAAAATCTAGCATGGGAATTTAGTGCAACCATCAACTGTAGGAAGTTATTAGAAAGGCATTAAACATAGGAAGGCTTCACAGGAATATTCTTCATTTCATGGCAAACTTAAAATGTCATTAATTTATCAACTGGACCTATAAGGTTAAATCCCGGCTTGGTTCATGGACATATTTTGCATCACACTGGATGTCACACAGTAGTTGTTAGATGATATGGGTTAATACTAAATTGCTACTTTGAATGTTCCTGCGAAGCATATCCATCATGTGTATCATATTCCTATGTTAATAAAGCTGCCATATAACACATATTTTGCATTATGTCATGGTTTTACACTTTCACCAAAATGTTGAATAAATAGTCACATGATTTATGTAATCAAAGGCGTGGTCGATTTTGGAAGATAGCACGTGCACAGTAAGTCCCATGATGCTCGATCCAGTAAATTGTACACTTAGGTGTTTCTGCAATTAAAGCCAAAGCATTGCTTGTAATTTTTTATCACCATGATTAGTTGGATTATAAGATGATCATGATAGAGTTTAGAGGGCAAGATAAAGCAAGTATTTTTTGTGCTTGCAATACATATAATGTCGAACACAAATCAAAGATAATTTCCTATACATAAATAACTCCTATGGAATTTCATGAAAAGAATAAGATTGTTTATAGCTGGATATCACTTGTAATTTTTTTCCCCTCACTACCAAAACTGAGATGTTGAGGTGTATGTATAGTCTTTTCTGATGGAAGAGGTGTATGTATGGTCAAAGTAAGAAGATGGAATTTTGAGCCTTGGGGAGAAACTTTTACATGGTAAAGTGATGTTGAACCAATTATGATGTTATAGGGTTAAGTGCAACAAAATGCTCAGGACAAAGTTGGCACCAAGATGGGTCTTTGAGCTTGTTTGTGGAAAGAGAGAGACCTAGGAAACTTTGATAGGAGTAATGAAAGTGAATTATAGGAATCTTGCCTTTTTATCAACTAGGAAGCTCCCATTGATCAGCAATATTAGATTTATGCAAGGAAATAACTCGACAATTTAAAACTTATATGATATATCCACAATAAATGATCTATTTGAAATTTTATTGCTCAATGTAAAATATCCAAATTATGAAATCAAAAATGGCAAGCTACCTTCACCTTGCATTAATCCCCCAAAATTTGAAGTCATCCATGGCTTGCTAATTCAGATAAATGTGAGATACTGTTCCACAGATCAAAGTCTGAGAAACCCTGAGCTGTTTTTCTCAACCAACTTCCTTAGGCTTGGTATGTATTACGACATGGTTCAAGCAAATCTTGCTTTTTGAAACTACTGATTTATCAAGTTTATCAACACACTTCAAGAAATTAGTTGAAATGAGAATCTAGAGGGGCTCCATAGTAAGGAGCCATATCACATGCTTAAAACGCCTTTCAAGAGCTAGTGTTCTTTTAATATCACTCTTCTGTTTGGAGTTGTAGCTATGCCAGGTTGAAGTTAATTAGTTATTTCAGAGATGAATTGTACTCCCTTCTTGTTTTGTTATTCCTATTTTTAAGTTTGTCAAATTGGTCATTTAGCAGCCTGCTTATATAACTTGTTTCTATGTGGGAGATTATTTTCTCTTACAATTGTTGGATAATTTTGATAATTTCTGAAGCTAATCATTGTGTTTGTGTCAGGAACAGTCTGTTAATAAGGCATTTTGGTGTGCAAATACAGAAATTAGGGAATTTTTTTTATGTGGATTCTAGAACTGTATTTGGACTCTAGAATTTTATTTTTATGTGGACTTTAGGATTTATCTTATTAGGGTTTTGGGATGTCTATATAAATCCATGGTTATGTTAAATTAAGAATGCAATTTGTATTATTGAGAAATCACAGAATATTGAGTTGTCTTCTCCTTTACCTTCTTCTCCTCGTTCTTCTCTTCTATCCCTTCTTCTTCTTCTTCTTCTTCTCTCTATCTCTTTCTTCTTCCATCCTGCATTAGCTTGCCATTGTTAAATATGGCAAAGTTTGGTCGGACTAAAAAGTCCTATACCTAAGTCTTGCTACAAATTGTGTTTTAATATTTGTATCTATTTGTTGCTTGCAAGTATTATATATTGTGTTAGGAGCATCTCGTGATCGATCTTTTCTTTGCTCTTGCTTATTAATTACTATTTGTCTCATCTGAGAGTGTTATATTTGTGTTTGGCCTCCTTGGGCTTTCTTCATCAGAACCCTTTATTACAAGGAGGTGATTATAAAGCAGGTTTTCGTTTCTTTAAATTTAGTTAGCATTTATTGTGATTTCACACCATTTTGCATGAATTCTGCATTACTTGCCTTATCTAGAAAACTGTTAGATCCGTATCTCCTTATTATGCTGAGATTTCTAAAAGTAATTCTAGAAATTTAAGTATTATTCTTATTTACTATTTCTAGAGCTTTCCCGCATTTAACTTTGATAAACTAATTTCTGTGTGGACTGTTTTTTCTTCTTTTTTTTTTTGATGCTTTTTACCACCTTTTCACTAGTAGCGTGTTTTCCTCTCAATATTCATGATGCATGTCTGTTGCATCAAATCACTATTTTGTTTAACATCCCATTTATTGCTCCAAGAAGCTCAGTTTCTTGTCTCCTGTCTAGTTCTACTGTCATAGATTATCTCAATGACATCTCAAGTGGAGATGTGCAACCACCTCCACACCACCACCCCCCCCCCCAACCCCAACACACACACACACACAC
>KE505291.1:50280-65750 GCA_000441515.1 Elaeis oleifera | reverse complement strand
CACCACCACCACCACCCCCCCCCAACCCCAACACACACACACACACACAACACATGCACACACGTGCATGCATGCACAACCATAAAAAAGAAAAAAAGAGATATCTAATGGATGCTGCTTGAAAGAAAATTTCAAGTATGATGTCAGCCTTTTATTAGATGTGATAACTTAATTTCCAGCATAGAATTCAATATTTTCCTAAGTAGACTGTTTTAACTCTTGAATTTGAATCCCCCCCATGTGTTTGTTCGCACGCTAAATTCCATTTCAGCAAATCCGATGATTCATAGTTTCAGTGAGGCATTAGTTGTTGCTCAAATAGCTTTTCATTTGTCTCAAGGCACCCAGGCAAACCTTAAAGTGCTCTACTGTCTCTGTGCGGCTATCTTTACTATGGTGATACAAATTTATCATCTTTGTCCCAACAACTTCTTGAAAACACAAGGGTTGAAACCCTTGGCTTTATGATGTTATAACGTTTCATCTGCCCATTTTAGGAGGCCTCAAGAAGAGCTTGTTCACCTTTTGACTTCCTACATTTCATACATTTCAAGCAATACTATCATGAAATTGCTCCCAATGCTTGATTGAGATTGACCTCAGGGTTTTAATCTTCTTCCAAACTTTTTGATCAACATAGTCAGTCTTTAAGCGCCTTTATTCCTAATAGAGCAATATTCCATTTTGTGACGGTTCTATCTCCATTAACCATCACATGTTAACTTAGAAAATTTTGTGTACTGGAGGTTCCTTATAGACGAATTGCTGTTTCTGAAAACTTCTGCGATTACAGGATAAATGGGCTTCTTGATCTCCCATCTTTCTCTTGATTTTACCTCTTGTCAGCTAATTCCAGCCTATGTGGGCTATATCATGCAGATATGGTAGCCAGGCACCTATACAGCCCCTTAAGTTATTGAATCATTAAATTGGTGATAACTAGGGGTAAGATCAATGGATTATGAATAATTGGTGGCTTGTAGTTAGTATGTTGGGAGATCTTGGATCTTCATGAAGCATTGTGTGACCAAGTTTGTCCATATGTTGTGGTGTCTGTTTGGACATGTAAAGAGATATTTTATG
The DNA here is from genome assembly GCA_000441515.1 of Elaeis oleifera. Lineage (NCBI taxonomy): Eukaryota > Viridiplantae > Streptophyta > Magnoliopsida > Arecales > Arecaceae > Elaeis > Elaeis oleifera. The sequence goes on along the minus strand of KE505291.1, from coordinate 64,667 downwards.
TCATTCTGAATGCCATTATGTGGGAAAATCAGTGGCTAAGAATCTGTAGGTACTAGTGGGGCCCAGCTATCTGAACATGTTTAAGAAATCAGCTAGAGAAAAAAGAGATGCATACACTGTTTTAGGTCCACAATGGATTTAGTTGTTCTGCTGTGAAGAGTGGCTAGGGCAACAAGTAACTGGTTTGGCACACACCTAAAACAATATTGCTCATTATACTGATAAATAATATATTCATTTGCAAAACCACAATCAGTACCAAAAAATTGTCAATTCATGAAGTAAATCGCCTGTTTGGCCCCATTGCAGGTTCTGCGTGGATGGCACTCTCCCGTTCCTTCATCGACTACTGCATATGGGGCTGGGACAACCTTCCACGAACTGTTCTCATGTACTATGCCAACTTCCTCTCCTCCCCAGAAGGTTATTTCCACACTGTCATCTGCAATGCACAGGAATTCCGCAACACCACTGTCAACCACGACCTTCATTTCATATCATGGGACAACCCGCCAAAGCAACACCCTCACTATCTCACCATGAAGCACATGAGAGGCATGATTGACAGTAATGCTCCATTTGCTCGCAAGTTCCCCAAGGATGATCCCGTTCTTGACAAGATAGATGCCGAACTGTTGTCTCGTGGCCCTGGGATGCTTGTGCCAGGAGGATGGTGTGTGGGGAGCAGAGAGAATGGGACTGATCCATGCCTAGTTGTGGGTAACACCACAATCCTTCGACCCGGTCCTGGTGCTGTCAGGCTAGAGCATCTTATGGTGTCACTCTTATCAGAGGAGAAATTCCGCCCAGACAGTGCAAGTAGCATATATGCTCAGCCAAGAGACGGTCCATAAATATGTAGCTCACACTATTACAGAAGTAGCACATTGGTACATTTGAGCAGTTTCATCACGTAGTGCTGCCACATGTAAAAAAAAAAAGAAAAAAGAAAAGCAGATAGGTGGGAAGAGCTATACACCAGCCCAAGCATGACTTATGGCCTATCATGGACAAAGGAATATGAGCTTGAAGTTTTGTGTTGTAATAATTAAATTGTATAATTAGAGCTCAACTTGTATGATTTTCTCTAAATTTACATGTGGCACAATGGAAATTATTCAAGTTCCTAATTTGGACTAAAATGTAGCCTTTAATTTTAAATTGCCAGAACTTTGATCTTTATGTTTATTTGGGCAGATAAAGAATTTGTGTTGGTTGCATTTCTTCCCTTGATTATATGTGGTGAAGAATGTCTAATGAATTAATACGGTTATAGCATTGCTTGATGGCAAGTATAACCACATCCCTGGAGTTGGAAGGAGAGGCTTCCAACTCTTACATGTTTGAGGAATTTGCTGTCCACCTGGTTATAACCCTTCCTCACAACACATGGGGGATCAAGGTGAATGGTGGAACCCACTTTGTCCAGCCTGATAGCTAAGTAAATGATTAGATATTATCAGGTGAACAGCTAATTCTGTAGTCACAATTGAAAAGAAAGTCACCAGGTGCCGGTAAAGGATAAAAATATCTAGGTGTTTCTGGACTTTCTGATGTTGCTCTCCTGATTTAGATTGCATCCTGACTGATCCGGATCCTGCATGGTGAGAATTTAGCGAGTCTGATGTGATTTATTAGTTTGGGGTCTTTAAATTGGATTCATTGTCATATTTACTTTAACAGGTTAGGATTAGCTGTCAGATATTTTATTTTCTGAGGCTGCAATGCTGTTTAGCGTATCCGACGTCACATAGTTTAGCTACATGATAATCACCAATTGCTCCATTTTCTCATGCAGGCCAGATTTCACATGGTTATAATCTGCATTCATTTTTCAGAACTGTCAGATCAGAAGGCAACAGGTTACAGCAACAGAGAGTGATTGGAGACACAGTGGGGATGACTGCAAAAAAATCAAGTGAATGTGGCAATTCCTCCCTCTTTCACTTTAAAACTCTCTGCCCACCAATTAGCAGCTCTGTTTAGCTTTCTGGCCGGTTGGTATATTATGGTTTTTCACCAAGTGAACGTCCATGAAGTCCCACATATCACCATAAAAGTATCTCCACTAAACCACACACACACACACAAAACAAACCAAACAAAACAAAACAAACGAAACAAACAAACAACTTAGTTGTAGATTGCATGATAAAGACTGGGGGTAGGTCATTTGCCCCAAATCACTTCTTCTGAGATCACGGCACGCGAAACTATACACGAAGTGACCCAAGTAAACCATCGTGCATCACAGGTATTAGTTTTTGGTAAGCTGTCGCAGATAATACTTGAGAATATCTGCTACAGTATGAACAGCTCCAACATCAAGCACGAGGCAACAATGAAATTACCATCAAAATTTAAAAATAAGAAAAATCTCATGTAGAAACAAAAACGAGCAAACTTACTTTCCCCTTTGAGTGCATGGGATTTAGCACACGCATAAGCAGTTCTACTGTACTTGCATTACACAAAGCCATACTTTACACAGCAATTTGGCAACCAAGGCCGCCCATTTCTGATGACAGATTCCATTGCTTTAGGTGTTGTACAGAGAAAGAAAAAAAAATTCGAGTACTTTTCATCTGAAATAGCCAAACAGAGCAACGTCTTCTGTTCTTAGTTATAATAAAATGCTGCAGAATAGCTACACCAAATACTTAGCTATTTCAGAGAACTCCGAATAGAGAAGCAGCACAATTGCAGTAAAGCACATATCTAACTTGCCATGCAATCAGTTACTACTAACTCACGTCACATAAAGATCAAATAGCTGATGATCCGTGAGTCTCAATAAAGACTAGAAATGACCAACGAAATATTTTTCCACCAAAACAACATTGTCTGAATTACTACTGCTGCTTCTCATGCTCCTGCAGTTCAAGAATGTGAGATGACCCATTCAAATCAACTGCATCAGACCACTCAAGCGACCATTCAAGCAAGGACAAACAGAAACTAAAGTAGTCAGAAAACCTAAAGACTCCTAAATATAAAAGTACATAAATAGTTACAACATGCGCTACTTTCTTTTCATAAGTAAATATATATCCTCAACTAAATTTGAATTGTTATGCCTCCGCAGGGAAGGGAAAGGCAACAAATTGAAATCCCACAAATTTGTTATAGATCAGCATTGAGGTGTATTGTACACCAGATGTGCAGGATAGGATACAATCAAAACAGAACTTCCTCGAAATCATCGCCAAGCACTAAAACACTCAGGATGACAGTATGAAGAAGCTGACTGCCCATCTCATCATTAAGACTTCCTCTCGAGAATAACCTTGGACAGCTTAATCTTCGAATCTGCCTGCTCATCTCATGACACGGTCGCAGCCTCTAGAAAACCCATTCATGAGCCACCAAGATTTAGGATTACAATATGCCTTACAAAAAGCCCTGCAGCCTTCTGTTTGGGATGCTGAATTACAATATAAATCAATTCTTCCATAGAAAGAGCTGCCAGAGGATGCAACTGTTGTTTGAATACCTAAAAGTTATCCATGTCCTCATCCTTCATCAAAGTGCTAGGCCCGTCGTCAAAACCAGTTCCAGGGGCAAGCTCATTCAGGTCTAGGAATCGTCTTCTTTGTACGCCATCCCCATCTTGCCCGGGGCTATCTGTCTTTTTAGCTGCCTGGTGCTGCTCTTTGTCTACAGCCTCTATGTAGTCCTGATTAATTTTCTGATCTGCCATTTCTTCATGATCTTCCTCATCCTGAGAATCTTGACTTGCTGTCGAAAGTTCCAGATCGTTCGTCGCATCTGAATGGACTTCTGATGCATTGGATTTGGCCTGCTTTCCTGAGTCCGTGTCCGTGTCTGATACCTCATATTGTCGGTAGTTAATACGTGGGCGGGTGGCCCTCTTGCTACGTCTCAGGCCTGACTGGAGTTCATCAACAGATCTCAATTTTGTTCCCCGCCTACTTCGACTTGGAAACTTTTTATATTGGTTCTGCTCCTCTAAATCTTCACTGGTACTCAAAGAATATTCCTCTTCTTCCTCATCTTCTTCAGCATTTTCTTCCTCCCAACGGTACTCTTCATCCCCTCTGAACCGCTTGAGACCTTCTTCTGCTTCCGGCTTCTAAGATATTCCTCATCATACACTGCTTCTCCAACTATGTCATCATCACTGTCAAAGTCTGCATCAATATCTGAAACAGCTTCCACAAAGTCATCTGAATACCTCTGTGGCCTTTTCCTCCGCCTATTGCTAGAATTCAGTAATGCAATGGTAAGCCATAAGACATTCAATTTAGGTGCACTCAAGAAATTTCATGGCAGATATGGATGGTAAAGATACCTGCGGTCAAGAAGCTCAGCCTGGTGCTCCGCATCAGTTTCTTCATAATCATTTGACTTTGGAGACTGTGCATCATAAGGGGCTTGATCAATTTGTGAAGGACCATTCAGTCTACCATTAGTAGATACCTCAGGCTTCGCATTGACTGATTTTCTAACAACATACTCTGGTGAGGGCTGTCTTTTCCTAATACAGAAAAGATATAAGTTCATGATTCCCATCAAACGAGGAACAATATGTGACATGAAGTGAGGTAGATACATACTTGGTTATTTTATAGCCTCGTTAATTGACCGGTCATAGTCATCTGCCAAATTGTTTAAAATGAAACTATCATCAATTTAATTTACGGAGACACAGCAATGAAAGTGAATTCTTAATACTAGAACATATTCTATGATGCAATAGAATCTAATACCAAAAATTGCATAACATGATGACGGCTTCCTCAGTGCCCAAATTTATTTCTAGTTCACATAATCACAAAATCATCTATTTCATGTCAACACAAGTAGCCCCACATCCATTATATAATTAATGCAGAATCTGATCACTGGGGAAAAATCAAAAACCAAGAAAAACATAATCATAAAATCCAGATAACAGACCCTCGAAGGGAAGAACTGATACCTCAAATTTAAAGTGAGGCAATCATGTTAAATCCCCTTAAATCAATTTCTCAACATATACCATGTTATAGCAAAAACAGCAATACAAAAATTGTTCTTCATGTAAAACAATCCAATTCACAAATACTACAAGCAGGAAAAAATCACACCAGCTGTTCAACTCATGAGATTTTACATTCGAGGTTCAAAAAACTTGGTTTCAGTTTCAGACCAGCTGAGTAAGTTTCAGTTTCAGTAATTTTGTAAGTGCTGGTTTGAGTTTCAGAGATCCAGCCAAAAATATAAAATATAAAAAAAGGCTAAAAAAGATTTAAATAGTGTAAAAGATAATTAAACAAATCAAGAGAATATATTAAACATCATTTCAGAGAATTTTGTATCTTTTAGGTCCATTTAGTGTATCATTTCAATTGCTTCAGCATAAAGCTTCCACACAACATTAAAAAAATTAAATAGAAGTTATCATAATGCATATTTCGCATTATCTATAGTCTACTATATCGTTTAGCTATGCGATGACTATCTAATAGACACTTAAATGCCAATTAAAGCACAAGCGTATGAGGTATGAAGAACAAGCAATGTTTATAAATAAAGAAAAACATTAATGTCCACATTTCCATAAAATTTATAGAAAAGAAATCAGAAGTTCGGTTATAGATTTTCATACAACAGGGATTGATCTATTAAAAGAAGATGTGTGGGTATGAGAGCTAAAAATCCCTTAGATCCAAGTTCAAATTTCCAAATCACTATTCAAGAGACCAAATTAACCCCACAAACCCCTTCTCTATCCTGTCAATCCCTCAAAATCCACAAAGTATCACTTAAATCATGAAAAAATTTAGCTTTCTCTTGATTTTCTTGCAACCAGCTATTCATGTGCTTGGAATTTCTCAAAATTAGAAATTACCATTTGAAATATAAGTAGCCAACTAAAATCTAGCACATTTATATCTATGCAGATCAATTATGGCCCTAAGGCCAGCAGTCATAACTCTGAAATCGACCTAGGTTCTAAATAACTTCTGAGTGCAAACAAAACATCTTGGTTCTTGGTTTTAAAAATTCTACTGAAACTAAACCAAGTTGTTCATATTCCGAAACAACAAACTATTTTGTGAGAGTTCTTAATCTACTTAAAATTCTCTCTTTTGGACAGAATCAACGATGAATGGTCAAAAAGTCTTCTGGACTATTGAAAACATATTTAGGAGAATCGGCACAAGAACAATCATCTAGTTATGCCATATATTGTGACAATGCATGGGATATATCTGCTTTGTATAACACCAATGGTCCAGCATAGTGAGACATTTCTGTGTGAAGCTCAAGCTATGAGGTACAAGTCATGGCTTATGCAAATCTTGATTCCTTTTCTTATATCAAATGAAGGATTTTTTTTTTTCAAGAGCATGAGATTGTTGGAAGAGTGAAAAGGTAGCGATGCAGAAAAAATGAAATATGGAAAAGAAATAAGCCAAAAGGAAAAACTACAAAATCAATGAATGAATGAAATATATTTCTAAATAACGTATTCTATTTTTTTATGGACAAAGATTCAACATCATATGTAAAATTACATACTAAGAGAACATTTTTGTTATCATTTTCTAACTTCTTAGCCTTACCAAATGTATAGGTGACAGGTTTTCTATCACGAAGCGAGCGACCTGAGGAAAGCCCATCTGCAGTCAAAAAGCTATCAAGAAGGAGGGCTTCTCTCTGTTGCTTTTTCAACAGCCTCTCTTTCCTCTAAATGAACAATGAAATTCTCAGTATAATTTAGACTTGTATGTTGCTTGCAATAGTACTTAGTCTATACATGCCATCTTTCGTAACAAAAGTAAATGAACAAATATAGCAGCAGATAAGTCGCATACTTTGTGTATTTTCTCAATCTCCGGTAGAAAGTCAATCTTTAACTTCTTTCCAAGTGACGTCTCTGTCCTATTTTTACTTGAAAAAGTTTCTCCTGGAAATAGAAGAAAAATAAACAAGGAAAATGGTTAAAGGTAAAGAAACAAAACACAAAATTTTCCAGAACTCTGTTACTGCACTGGACGTGGAGAAGAAAGCAGCAAGGAACAAATGCAGGTAATCAGAAATATAATAACCACATGTATGGAGGAAAAGGATTTATTTCTGGAGCACCATGGTGAAAATAAAGGATGGACTATCAACATAAATGGTTGATTGAAGATCATGAGTTGTAAGCTGCCATGACTGAGAGCACAACAGCAAATTACATATTCTAGGTGCAGAAAACATCATCTCATTTGAATGGCCAACACATGAATGAAGTTGACAGTTCTCACTTAAACATGGGCTGTAATATTAGAAATAATGCTGGAAAAATATAATCATAATTAAAGGATAAAACAATTTTAAATAGACATGACAGTTTGAATAAATATTCAATTGCCTTGTTTCTGTAAGCCTGTATGGTCATCAAGATGGAACTTTATAAAATTAAAGGGAAAAGGTTTGGCACTTGTGAATAATTCACGTGCATGCTAATTACATGGGAAAAACACGGAAAGCAATAAGAGAAGTCAGCAACATGATGAAGAATAATGGTTTTGAGGTTTTAGAACAGCTCACCAAGATTTTTCAGCCAAAGAAATATTTGTAAATATTGGAATTTATTTGAAAAACAGAGAATTGGGGCCTTTAGTCAGACAACCTAAATGGATCTTTTCACGAAAGCTTTCATCTGCTCCCATAATTAACAACAGATACAAGAGTGCATGTGAAAGGCTTCCATGGAAATCCATCCAATACTGACAAGTCACAGTGCAAGTTGGACAAATTGGCAAGCACTCAAGAATCTAATATGAAACTAGTGGCCCTTCACATTTCATCAGCATCATGATGTGCTCAGATTTGACATAGATTTACATGGTCCATTAAACAGAAACATCTTATCAAACAGGTAGATTGGCAGCATAAATTAAATGTGAAGTATGACACTGTCATCAATTACAAAGTCACAAACCAAATTGAACTTTACCTATTCAAAAGATAAGGAGGATTTCTTTAATCAGATCCAGAAAGTACATGTTTTCATCAAATTTGGATCCATCATTCTATAGCACACTATATAGAGTTGTGTAACCGTAAAATAGTGCATGCATAACTAAGCACCAAAGCAGAAACATCAGATAAAAACTCAGCAGCAATACAAATAAGAACTCACAGAAACTTCTTGGAATTCATCTAGGTTGGTTGCAACTGTTTCCCAGTGGAAAATGCAGGTGGAAGGGGTGCAACTCCTTCCCTTTCGCCTTCTTTATTTCAACTTGCCTAATTTCACGATACAATCGATGACCAACAATAGGATCATCTTCATACCTACACTTAAGATGGTTGAAGAATTAAAATGCTCTTGATCATATTATATGCAACATAGAATATTCTCAGAAGCTGTACTTATACACTATTTCAAACATAACCATGAAGATTTAGTGAGGTTACCAGTATGAAACCCCATGTGAATTGCCTCCAATCCGTTCTTTGCGAAACGCTGAAAGCAGAATGCCATGTTTTAAGGAATCATCTATATAATTTCGAATGTCTTCTTGCTGCAAAATGCAGAAGTGGAAGTCAACCATTCCAGCATCATATGAACAAATCTGAGTGGCGACAATAATCAACATTAAGAAGCATGTCTATGAGATGGTTAAAACATCAACACAGTGAGTACTTTTAAGAATAAAAAGTGATGCCGATCAACTAACAAATGTTCTTGGTATTTTATTACTAACATAATTAATTTTAAGAATAAAAAGTCATGCCGTTTAACATATATGCTTGTTTTTTTATAAGCATAATTTCAACCAACAAATGCTTCTTATTATAAGTCTAGTCCCTGAGAGAACAAAATTACAGAACATGGAGTATTTTGTAATAATTAGAAGGCTTATTATCAGAGCAGAAAAATGATGAGTTGAACTTTAGACTGCAAAAGACAAACTGATCTCCTTGGGTTTATTGACTAAATCAGACTAGAATTGTCTTACTTCAGTATGCTTTCATTGCCATCAATTAGAGCCAAATGAATTGAAAGCAGATTTCAAGTGGAAGAGAGAGGTGGAAAACAACAGTAGAGGCAAACAAAGAGCTGAATGACATCGAGTGCCAGCAATTCAATACAAGAGTTGTATATGCAAAGTAATGTTTTAATATACAATCAAACAAATCTTTATCGACCAACAAATGTAATAAGAAATAAGTGCCTTAAAAAGGATCTGAAACTCACTTAATACAGGATGTGCATTGTTTAATGTTATCCCTATTTTCGTGTTTGTATACTTGCAGTATTCACTAGGAGATATTGACTAATGCAATACAGACGTGCAACTTAGCCTGGGTTTACTGAAGGGAGACTGAGCCAATCTGTAACAGAGGTTAGGTTGCCTGCATATTGCTCTGCTAGGTGGGGTCTGGGTTGGCAAATATCAACTATGCCAAGATGGGTTTATGTTGAAGGCTCAAGCAACCCAGCCCTATTAAAACCATTTCCTTAACCTGACTTAACCTGAATTTAGCCAGTATTCTTCCAAAACCAATACCAACCAAAACAAGTCGACACAAGACAGGTTAACCTGAACAGACCCAACTAAGCCTGACCTAGCCAGATATAAACCTGAGTTATGCTCAGGTTAGAAATCGTGAAATTGATCTGGGTTCACGTTGGATTGGGTACCTCTGGAGTTAGAAAGAAATTGGTTTGGATATCGTTTAGCACTTAACCCTTTTAATCCACCCAAGTCGCTTCCCTGGCACAGTATGACATGGGCAAAACAAGTTGCTTTTCACAAGATTTTTGTTGTTTACTTTCTAACTGCAAGTTGGCCTGCCCAAGGAATCAATAATATGATTTCAAATTGCTAATAATTGATTTTGTACATTAAGGTGAATATTTTTGCTTTGACAAAAGTTAAGAGGTTTCTCCCAAAAATAATCAGAAACAAAGAGCACTGGATTTTAAAGATTTCATGCTAGAGATCAGCATATAAATGTTTCAATTATTCCTAAAAATTTATGAATTTATCCATGCAAAACGACATGGGGTGACGGTTTATATCTTTCACAAACTCATAGTGAGGTCCAAAATTGACATCATATTCATAAAATTGGGATCACTTACGGTTTTCCAATATTAAGAGATAATGACAAAATGATCTTTGTTTCAAGAGTGAGATGAAACATGAGGTTGGCCCAAACCATGCTCCATATTAACAGGCACAGCAATGTCTTTCTACATATTTGTGCTTCCACCTAATCATTCCCTGAATATTAACTGTCAAGCAATCACAAAGACATATCTTAAGATGAGGTTTTTCTTTATACTTGCCGAGTCAATTGATCATGTTCATGATGTTTTAGAGCATATTTAGTTTACCAATACATTAAAAAGCAAATTACGTTAGTGTCCAACTTAAATAGGCATTACAAACAAGAGTATTGACCTAGTTAAACAAATTTTCCATTAAGCAAACTTTCTTATCAATAAACAAGGATAAAAGATATCTGCATAAAAGAAATGCAATGGTAGGTAAAAGAATAACATGAAGATATTGATCATTTGAACAATGAGATGTAGGGAGTCTCTAGAAATTATAGCAAAACAAATTGGTAATAGAGAAGACCAACATAAGAGGTCCCTTGGCTATTTAAACTAAATTTACACAACTACACACTAAGGCACCAGCAAACTGCCTAACTACCTTGGCATCCTTGATACCACCTTTGTCCACATCATTGATCCAGCTCTAAATTACTAAGAGGTATCTCATCAAATTCCACAAAAGACTAATATAGAAAAAACAATCAAACTGGGATATCTTCGCCAGTTTTAATTTTTGACTATTATTCACCAAAATTCTCCTCCATACTTCTAAGTCAGCATTCAACTAATTCTTAAATCATCAACCAACAGCAAAAACCATGGCACCTCCTCATACAAATTATCAAATAATTTATCAAAAACATATAGTGAAAGGGCTTTATATAGCCATATCACAACTCTAAGCTATTTGTCCTGTCATACTTAATCCAACCACTGGAAACTACTACACACACTTCCTTAAGGATTATAAAATGCCCATCTCATACATCCTTGGCAGCCAATAACTAAGAGTAGGAGCGGACGAGCACAAGAGCAAGAAAGATAGTTGTCCTGAAAACTTGAATAAAGAAGCTAGAAAACACAGAAATAAGGATCCAGTGAACGATGAAAATTATAACAATATAGGTAATGGTAAAGGTGAATAGATGGTTCATTGAAGAAACACTTGGCAGTGTTTCGAGGCGAATGCAGGACTTGGAAAAAAGATACAGAAGCAATTGTGAAACCTTATGCAGTATGTTCATGCTACTTAGAGTTTTTATCCATCCCTTCATCAGCAAAATAATCCATCAGATTGCTCTATTAAATTTTATTTTCAGCAAAACCTATGAGTGGATTCTTTCTGCTCCCTATATCTTGACCAATAGCCTGAGAATGATATAACCTCCATGTTTGAACTTTCCAGATTGGAGTTAAAGAAGAGTCTTGCAGTTTTGTCTTAATAACTGTTCCATCACCCTTTATGAGAATTTTATAATGTGCCTACTAAGGTCCATTGTGCCCAATAGGTTCAGTTCCATGATAACTGCTGAGATAACATGGTCCATATTAGTAAGCATAAAAATACATAGAAATTTCCATATCACCTGAAACTTCAATTATTCTGGTTGATACCAATGAAAGACAGCTTTTTCATTTTTTGTTTTCTTTTTTTTTTGTCGGGGCGGCGGGGGGGAGGGGGGGCGCTCTAAACAGCATCAGTTGCATATGTTTCTTAACAATTAGCATTACATGTATTTCTAATTGCACTAAAATGAGGCCCCACGCATTCAGATATGATTTGTTTTAAACCCTTATATATCTTACAATAGCTACCACATACAAATTGTCAGGATAAAATAGATTAGATCATGAGTAATGTGGATATGAATGCACACAGACTCAGGCTGTAATAGGAAATCAACATTGGTCAGTTTGTGAAAATTAAGGTATTAAACAAATATATTGAAAAATACAAGATAGTTTAATAAGGGTTGGATAGTTTAATAAGGGTTGGATGGCTATGTATTTATGGTACATTCATGCAAAGATCAAATGATTAAGCATATCAATGAAATCAAATTTTGGACTACTTAAGGCAGACCAAACAGTAGGCTAGGCTCTCTTGATATCGGAAATCCTTCCAAAACAAACTTAACTACAGTTTACAGAACATTAGCCTGCAGGAATATCACCACAATATGAACCTTTCATTTACTAGAGAAAACAGAAAGAATAGTTCATAACAAATAGTAGACCCCATCAATCAAGTGATCAGTAGGCTAGCAGTACCTTTCAGATCCCATCACTCAAGTGATTTGTTGGCCAGGAGTAACTTTCCTAAAAGAAAACCATGTTTCAGAGCCCTTTTTACCATCAAGAGAAGTCATCCATATATTTATCTGATACACTATTCTTTGAACCAATGACCTTCATTCCTATAATACTCCCATGGAAAATTAAAGGGGAAAATTAAGGGAGAAAGTGGTATGGAGAATATCCATTCGGATCCGTTTTCATATCCGAATCAATCCGGATATGGACAAAAATTGGAGGATCCGACTAATATCCATATCCCCCCAAAAAAAAGGATGTGGATATGGATAGATAACTATCTGATCCATATTTGAATATCCGAATTTACCTGTAGCCCTATAATTTTATATAGCACTTGTTAATTTTAAGAAAATATGCAACCATACAAACATGCTACTAACTTGATTTATTATCTATTTAGTAATATCTTTGATTCTGTAGTCATAAGTTTAATTATCCAACTTAATTTATAATTATATCCATACTTCCAGTATCTAAATTGTGTCTGTATCCATCTAAACAAATATGGATATGAATTTTTGCATCCGAATAATATCCATATCTATATTTGTATTCGTCAAACAAACAAATATGGATATGGATATGCTGGTATTCGATCCGTGTCCGATCTGGTTCCAACCCTAGAAAAAGTCCTAGAAAACCTGTGCTAACTTCCTAGGCCACAACTAGTGTCTTTTTGAATGAATGGTAAGCCATAGATCTCTCCACAATTGTATGGCAAGAGAATCATGTTTATATCCATCTCTCAACAGATGCTTAACTAAGAATTGATCATTAAAAGGGCACATTCATCTATTCCTAGTGGTTCTTCAATCAAATTCATCGTGACTCTTCTTTTCGTAACTATCCTACAACACTAGGAAATCTCACATGAACCCATGGCTCTCTGACACTGCTTTCATCAGAGAGTCAACTCTTTTCTATATTCCAACTTTACCCATAGTTCTTCTTTCTTTCCCAATTTCATTCTTTTAAATAGTGAAGTCTAATAAACACACTCATTCTCTTAATCTGCAGCCCATCTCCATAAGGAATATCGAGTTGAAGTATAGATAGGCCAACCATTTAACATAACAAATCATGATCATTTTACCCTTTAATTGAAGTATCATATCTATACATCACATTTGAAGGGATCATGCCCATAATAATTCTCCACATTAGTCACATAAACAGAAAAAGATGATGGCAAGCCGTGATCAAAACAAATCATGAGAAACTTCTTGCTGCTAGACACATCATATGAGATGGCATCACCTTTTTTTTATGCAATAAGATGACATCATAGTCATCCATAAATAAGTCATGAATATTGCACATACCAAATGCCAGTAATCCTTGCTGACAAAAGATCATTTGTAGAAATTAACATTTGATATCAAATTTCCAACATCTCTGACTTTTGAGCACTTTAAATAGAATTCTTTGGGCCCATTCTTTGGTGGGTAAATATCATGGGAAAATTGGTCAACCTTCCCATTGACCAACTTATCCATGCTCTCACACTTCTCTAGATAAGTAAATTATTTTCTATGAACAGTATTTATCCATGAAATGAAAAAAGTCTTACCCACCTCGAAGGTGGGTAAGTCATTTTCCCAACAACCGAAAAATAATATTTTATTTCATTCCTAACATACCCTTAACCCTATAATAATAATATAATATATAATACTATCTTATATATAATTATAATATATTATTATCAAATAATAATATTTTATTATTTTAATATAATATATTATTATAATGATATAAGCATGGTTCGCCGTACCGGGCCGAACCGCCCGATACGTGGCGTACCGAGCCGGACCGACGCCTTACCGGTCCGGTTCGAACCTTTTTTTCGAAAAATCCCCCTGAACCGCACCGAACCACCCGGTTCGCGTCCGGTTCGCGTCCATACCGCCTAAAATCGGCGGTATGGTCGGTTCGGCATGAACCGAACTGTACCGACATCCCCCACGTGGAAAAAGTGAGGAGGGGGGAGAGGGGG
>KE505291.1:29001-46238 GCA_000441515.1 Elaeis oleifera | reverse complement strand
AGGGAAAGGAAAGACAGTTGTACGTGCACCATTCTCGAGAGTATAAGAGCTATCTGGTTCAGATACGGACATCAGGGAGAGTGATGATGATACTGATAGTAGTAGCCATGGATCTGATGATCAGGGAGAATCTGAAGGACAGGAGACCACCGTTTATGAGACTCAGCCACAGGGTGATATTCGATTCACCAGTAAGTCTCAGTTTACGTATGTCACACAGGATAGGGATCATGGTGGACGAGTCGGTAGAGACCGTGGAGAGCCGATTTCATATAGACAACGGGCACCTAGAGGTCGTCCAGCACATGATGCAGCTGCGGACGATCTTGCACGTGGAGTGGGGTCCATAAATGTATCTGGATCATCCTCGCATTATGGATCCTATTATCCACAGCCACCTTATGATCCATATGCATATAGTGCATCTGAGGCATCATCTTCTAGTGGTTACTACCCTATGCAGCCTGGAGCATCTTACAGATCAGATTTTGCTACTGGCATATTTGGATGGGCTCCTCCACAACCGTACCATCATTTTGAGGATACTTCTCAGAGCCAGAGTTTTAGCGAGAGGTCTGAGATGTCTTACAATCCAGAGAGGATGCCTTATGAGATGATAAATATTCGAGAGTACGGTGCAGCTTGGCTAGAGGGTTGGACTGATGTCCATTCAGACTATATTGATGATCCAGACATCTACGAGCGCCACAGACACTAGACAAGAAATTAAATACAAAATACATCTTAAGGTTCGTATATCAATTATTGCGTTTTGTACTTAAATATTTAGATACATTTTAATGCGTATTTTATACATTTTTCTTAGTTTAATGTGACATAGTTGAAATATAATGTAAATAAATATATGTTTGAAATTTTAGATCAAGAGTCTTTGTACCGCAACTTAACTCCAAATTGAACCCAAATATATTAATAATATGCAATATAATACCATTTTGAGGTTGTATTTATCAATTATTAACTTCAAAACCCCCCAAAAAATTTGAAAATCGAAAAAAAATTGTGTACCGATACCTGACCGGTATGCCTTAGCGTACCGTGTGTCGATACGGTATGGTACGGTACGGTACCGTACGATACCAGTCCGGCACGCCGTCCGATACCGGTACAGTGAACCTTGGATATAAGGTTATAGTATAATATCTTATTTATTATAATATAATATTAATATCTCATATTATTATAATAAAAATAATATAAGATAATAATATATTATTTTAATAAATATTAAAATTATATAGTATATTATAATATATATTATTTATTATATAAAATATAATTTATTATATAATATTATATATCATAACATACAAAATATAATATATTATACTATATTATCATATATAATAATATTTATATAATAAAGGGTATTATAAAAATATGGATAGATCTTAGCAATTTATTTAGAAAATTAGTAATGCAAAAGAACATGGATAACAAATTTCCAAGCCATTTTCTAATGCATAAAAGAACATAAAAAATTATTTTTTATCTAAATGTTGCCTAGGAATATTTATCCAGAAAATACAGATTCCTAAATAAGTTTTTATCCTCAAAAGAATGTGCCCTTTAGGAAAATGTATTGTGTATGCCCTAAGGACAAAAAATATAATATGGCCTTAAATTACTTATTTCATATTAGAGATTAGTTCTTCCTCGGCCCCTTAACCCCAAGGATCAAGGCATTGCCATCTCCATCAATCCTTCTGTTATAGCTGACATCTCATATCAATAGTATTCCACATCAACCGGTTTATATCCCAAGCCTCTACCAAAATTCTTTCCACAACTGGAAACACATGATTGTACAATCCCTAAGCAGTTGATCCTCTTTTATTTTATGGCCAAATTAACAGCTTAATCAACTGCTTTTGAATCTTCATGTTTATATATTAAACTCAAAAAACCAAAAGTTAGAAGCAAAGTTTTCATTACTGGGTTTCAAATTAATTATTTGAAAGCAAAAAGTTTAAAATTGAGTAAAGATCTAAACATTGTCAGGGTTATATTAAAAGCCATTAGAAAGAAATTATAAAAGGAATGTAAAAGGCATGGAAAAAAATCAAAAGAAACTTGAAAAACATAATAATGAAATAGCACATGAGCACGTGAATTAACCAAAGAAGTTGCAGGAGCAGTGATATTTCTCTAACAGGTCATGATAAAATAAGGAGTTATTTTAGATAGAAGTTTTAGAAAATCTAGAAATGTCTAGATAATTTTACAACTATAATGAACAGTTACATGGAAAGCCAAGATAGTCGCATTAAATTTATCTTGTTTCCGCACAGATGAAGAGTTTTAAATTCATATCACAAGTTACTAATATCCATGGGATTTGCTTCACATAAGAAACTTCAATTGATAATACAATAATGTAAATGTAAAACCAAGCTAGTTAATGTAAGGAAAAGGCATGATGCATAGACTTCAAGAACAAATACAGGCATAAAAGAACTAGAAAATTATGTAATAGGCTGATTTATAATTTCTTGAAAACTAAAGCTGTGAGGCTATTGAAGAACTATCAGTAAGTAAGAGACACCTCAACACGGATGTCACAAAGTGCCTTCAAAATCACTACACGGGTCCTAGGATCAAGATTCTTGTACGTTTCAACCTCCACACTGAAAAAGTGAAGATTTCAGAAAATATGAGTTTGATATATACAATTCAATATACCAGGCTCCAGATGTTTGAATTACTCACCCATGTGATGCAATAATTGGTATCTCACCATCAGCAACCTGCAATTCTAGGTCCCTGTTAGTTTTATATATTACAGAACAATCACTTCTTATAATAATTTCATCTAACCAAATCAGGTATGCTACATACCCAGTGCCACCAATCTCTTAACTTCCTGCACAATACTGTAACCCAGGTTGCACGCCCCAAAGCCATACGGGTAACAGGAGGGATAGCCTATAAATGTGCAAAAGCAGGAAAGATAACCACAATATTCCATGTTAAAGCATGTACATAACATATACTGTAACCCCATTATCCATATTTATCAGTTTGTTCATATATTTCACAGCAAGGTATAGAAGTAGCAACGCAAATTCGTTTGACGCATCAGAAAGCTAACCAGAACAGAGTCTAGCAACTGCACTAAATCACAGATTGCTGACTGTGTCATTGGTACATATTAGAATCATGATGTAGGAGTCAGAAAAAAAATATTAATCTTGCATCAACTGTAGAGCCAAATAGATAGAGTGTACACAATATATAGCATACAACCAATTGAATATGCCAACATGATTTGTGCTATATATTAGCCCACATTTTCAACAGGTTATTCCTCTTTTTTTAAAAAACAAAAAAAATCCCATAAACAAGAGATCAAACAACATCATAAGTGTAGGTTTTGCTTTCATAGAATTTTCAAATTCTTGCAAACAGAAGTACAAGGAACACTATAAACTCAATAAAACATGCACTTTTCCCAAAAGAGGAAGAAAGAAAAGAATCACATAATCATAATTTGGACTGTAACAATTTCCAATCAACAGAGGATCCATAATTGTGTAGTTGATATTATGCAATAGTAGAGAATAGAAAGATAGAAACTTTGTAAGAGCTATTAAAGGTTTATTTTTAGAGTCAAGGAAATGCATAATTATAGTTACAGATAGTAAAACTGAAACTTTTTTAATAGCACACACTGTCAGCTTTGACAGTCTTTCCACTTATGGAGAATGATCAATGATTCATCCATCCACCTAAAATTCTTGTTCTACTGGCTTCCCATAGGGTTAATTCCCTTTCTCAGTGTCCAACATTTTGAGGTGTACAACATTATAAGCATGTTGTCCTACTATATATTCACTTAAAGTGTCAAATGTATGCTTTGGCAAGATAACATGTCAAAGCCACTATTTGATTCTCTATGATGCTTTACCTATATAAACATGTCTTCATCTATGTCTATCTTCTATGCAATTGATCCAAGATAGAAGAAGAAGACCATGTCTAATTTCTATTTCACCAACCATAGCCACGATTTTCATTTTATGACTGATATCCTTAGGCCATAATCAATAAAGTTAGCCAAACAGAGTATATAGACTAAATAAATTAGCTTGAAGGTGGTATTACCTTTAAATATCTTAGAGCTTCTGAACAAAACAAGAACAACAATGATAAACTTCAGACATGTGACTGGTTAACAGCACAGTCCAAATGCACGATCCAAGCAAGTGCATAAGACATTCCTAACCACCCCATGTGCATAAACATCGCCATATAATAGTATATACGATACCACAAACCATATTCTTTTGGTTAGCATTCTGTCTGCTCATTTACTCTACAAGTTAGTATTATGCAACTTAAAAGCCAAAATCTAGAGTTTACTAAACTTAAAGACAAGGGTACAATGAATTTCAAAAGAACACCTAGAAATTGTTGACAAATAGCTCTCTACCCGATGAAAACTTGTCAATTGATGAAAGAACAACTAGAGGTAAGAAATAATTCATGACTACCAGAACTTCAAGGCTTCCAAAGATCTTAATAACAATTGAGCAAAGCAGCAATAAACACGCACACACATTCTAAAGATACCATGACACATGTAAATGGTAACACATAAGTTTTATAATGCAGTTTGAAAATGGCAAAGCAACCTTGACCTTTAGCTTCTTTGAAAAAAAAACTCTCTTTTGTTTTGAACTGCAAATTCATATATCATCAAGTAAGAACACAATAATAAAAAAGTGTTGCATTAACTTATTAAAATACAGAAACAAGCTAGGAAATAATTGTTTAACTATCTTCTACATGGAGAATGCATGCCGCCTCAGATATGTCTGGGTTTAATCCCATGATCATTGGTTGCAGAAAAACCATTATACAATCAAGCAAGATAAATCACAACAAAAGCTTTGTTTCTACAATGCAACTCTGATATCAAATAAAACAACCGGTGAGGTTGCTTGAAAAATCTGACCCTAGTTCCAAAACAAACAGACTTTGCAAAGAAGCAAAATCAGAACTTTCCACATTTTTCCCATGAGAAAAACAGTTCTTGAAACAACAAGATGCAAAGAACTAAACACAAAGCTACAAACTTTCCATCTAGGCTAAAAACAACCAACCTTTAGCAGAGGCATGTGTATGTCATCCAGGGTGCTGTTAGGCGTGATCAACGCCGTCTCGAGCTCTTCTGCCGAGAACTCGATGGCGATATTCAGAAGCGGCCTGAAAACCTAACACCCAAAGAACAAGAACCGCAGGGCGGCACTAAGAAAAGCTATACCAGAAAAAGAAGATCAGGGCGCAAAAAGGAAACTTCAGGGCTCCGGGGGCGCTCACGTGGAGGAAGTTGAGGACCGAGGCGAGCTCCCACATGGTGCGGAGCTCCCAGCGCGGGCCCTGGGAGGGGGACGGGGGGATGACGAGGGGGGTAATGATCCGATTGCATTGCTGCTGGTCCTCCTTCTCGCGGCGGGTGACCGGCCGGCGCTCGGCGGCGGGGACCGCCGGTTTGTGGGCAGAGGCGGGACGTGCGGTGCAAGCCCTGGGCAAACGGGGTTTGCGGGAGGGCTGCTCGGGCTTCCACTGCTCCTCGGAGGAGGATCCGTCCCCTGGAGGCGGCGCCTCGGGGTTCCGTCGGTCATCAGGGAATCCGGCGGGCGGGGCGGGCGGGGCGGGCGGGGAGGGGGTTAGGGCGGAGATCGGGCGGCGACGAGGGTCTTGGAGGAGTGAGGAGGAGGAATCGAGGGGAGAGAGTGGGACAGGGGACGGGGGGCAACAAGGGGAGGGAGACGGCATGGCGGAGAAGCGGAGCCAATATTAGAGGGGAAAAGGTGCGAGGGGTTGGGTGGGGAGAGCAGGGGAAAAGGTAATTGGGGATTTCCTGAAGGGTTTCTTGCCGCTATTTATTTAGTTCTGGGGAGTTGGGGTCGCAATAATTCGTTGAGCATCGACTGTTGGTCATGGAGTGGTCTGCAGTAAGGCGGCATTTTAGCGGCAGATTACAGCAGTAGTATGGAGTCCAAGGCCTTAGCTCTTGTTGTATTGGAGTGGATCGGGCAATTTGGGATGGAATTTTGGAACATGTGGCAGTGATGGCAATGGAAGCATGTTATCAAACTTCTACAATTGAATTATATTTATAATATTTTCTTTATCAGAGATTCGGCGAATTAATCTTGGTGCATAAAATTATCAAGAACATACAGTGGCTAAGGATTGGGACATCCAATCTACAATTTATGCACCACAAATATTCATGAAGATATTATAGAAGACAAATTGGTGATGCTATCAATAGTTATTGGTAGTGGTACCTCTTTGCTGCTATTTTTAAAAATTTTAATCTCTCTTATACTTGCTTTTCCAAATGTATATTAATAGTCTTTGTTTATCCTACCAAGGAAAATTTTCTATTCGTTGAGCTCGTGGATATGATTGGAAAAGTTACGAGTATTATGTCATGTGCGTTCTTATGTTTGTTGTTGGAAAACAGGATTTCATATTATAAAGGATTATAGTCTCTCTTCAGAAGTACTCATTCTTAGGTAGATGGTGGGAGCTAATCTTTTGCCATATGCTAGCTCATTAGATTACTTTAGGATCTTTGTGAGATTTGTACAATTATTTTATATAATTAAGCCTAACGATAGAAACAAGAATCTCCTGACCCTACTTGAAACAAACCAAATCCAACAATATCTTGGACTTGGTGAGATTCTTTATTAGGATCTACAAATGAAGACTTGAGAGTACAAATAATTTAGGCTAGGCGTCCATATGCAAGGTATAACAAGAGTACTACTCATGAAAAAAATGGTGAGAGAGAAGTATCTTTGTTAGAGAAATGTAAAACAACATTTTCAGAGAGAAAAAGAGCAAGCATGTAGGTATAGCTGACATTTTTTTCCAAGCACCTTGAAAATTAAGTTTGTTGTGCCTTCTATCTTTCTCTCACACCTCTTTACAGGGCTTATGTTAGCTGAACCTTTAATCTACAACGGCAAGTCCACTAAAAACCATCCATGATGGGATAAAAGTAATTAGCTTAACCTACATGGCCTACCAACTGCTTTATATTCACGGAGTGCGGCTTCTCAGCCTTTGAGCATAGAGACTAGAGGAGGTATGATATATCACAATTCTCAAGAGATACGGCAGATGCAATAGCGGCATTTCATTTAACTCATGCGTCTGGGAGACCCTTATTAGCTGATAGGAAATCCAAGGAACAGAACATGGGGAAGCTACTGGTGTAGAAAAATAATGTGCCTAAGAAATATGGTACCCGGGTATGATATAAATTAATTAGTCCATGGATGTGCAACAATTATATAAATCAGATGGTTATGCATGATAATAATTTTACACAGAGTAGTAGTTACACTGTACCTTGTTCTTGATTAGGATAGCACTGACTAGGATAACAAATCTGGGAAACAAGGATCAGCAAACAAACAAATTCATGCTTCAAAATTCTATGGGAAACAAGGATCAATTCATTATGCGGGTTGAATTTGTTGGAACCAATGGCGCACAACAAATTTTATGCATCTGAACTGTGTGATTCGGATTGGCTTTTCGAACTACGAACAATTTAAGAAGTCCCACTTTATCTAATTTAGGTCAGCATTAGGAGATCGTCGTCACCGATCAAATCATGACTCGTTCATAGATTCTCCACTCCTATAGTCGCCTGTCATCAGAAAGTCAGCCCTTCACTCTTCCCATTTAGGCTGGGCAAGAGCATGGACCATGTTCTTAGATCTCAGCATGCTGTGGTAACCACACTGGAATCCAATAGCTGTAGTGAAGCAGTGGTTCTGTTTCAAACATTTTGATTTCCAAAGCTAACATGGGCTACCATGGATGAATAAATCGGTATCATGTCAAGAAAAATATCATTTGCATCTTCTTCTTGAGATAAGAATTAGGGAGTCCTAAATCCTAACCCATTTATTTTATAATAAGAAGGAAGGAGTACATCCAAATCTTGAGCTTACAACCCTTAGGCCTTTAGAGCCCAATAACAGGGTAGAAACTCAAAGAGGGGAGAAGGGGGACATAGTAGCACCAGTTTCCAACAGTATTACATGAGAGTTAGGATAAAGAGAGGGAAGAGAGGGCGTTTGAGTTGAAGTGGATTTCAAGTTGGTGGGTTTAGCAACTGAGTCCATTCCTTAAGTAGTAGTAGTGCATGCTGAATTACCAACTTGGGGCAAACTGCTTCGAAATGAAAATTTCGCTTCTTCCTTTCTTTCCACGATCACCAAAGAACGTTGAAACCAGACAATCCCTTGCAAGAAAGTAGAATTCGGTTTTGTAGAGATGACTTCCAAGATGACCATAAAGTTTCGACTGAGAAATATATACATATATATAGTTCTGAATTGCACTTCATCCTCACCATCAAGTGGAACCAGTGGCAAACAAGGATTTATTCAGCTTACCCAACAAATTTAACCACCTTGCAGTAACTAACAACAGTGGTTCTCGGAGAAGGGACAAGGACTTCTATAATAAGAAACCAAAAAATTCTGCAGTAGTAACAAATGAGCCAGCATAATATTGAAATGGTGAGTTACTTCAGTTGCTGTTTTATCATGTGCTAAGGACTGGGGAAGGTAAGGAAGCTTAGATTTGTGCATAGAAGTGGGGAGAGGATCTCAAGGCAAATAGCTCTTGATAGGAATAGACAGCAAAAATGTGAAATCCCTACACATCTAAATGGAAGAAGTTATGGTAGGTATTTTCAAGAACAGTAGTTAATAACACTTCCTGAACATATGGAAGCCAAAATGAATAACTTCTAATAACCTAAAAGCTGCTGATCAACAAATAGAGATTTTTGAAAGATCCTATCATCAAACTAATGGAAGATATTGCCTAAATAAATAAATCACTGAGAGTAGCCGTACCAACAAAATGTGTAGACATAAAATATGCCTTATTCTCGGTAATGCTTAAAGTGCAAACAATTAGTTATCATCTCAGACCATGGAAATCTCATGCAAAATTATGGGGATAAAAGCTTCAAAATTATGGCAGTAATTTACCCTAAGGTATTGGTATTGTAGAATGTCATGCTAATGCTGATATATCTAAACAAATTTGTCAACAACATTAATTCCTTAGCTATGTCACAAAGTATAGCAGCACAGTTTTAGTCAGATATGTTCTCTGATACCACTGAAACACACAAATTGTATGTCCATAGAACACATGAAAGGAAGTAACTTGATCTTCCCCTGATGCTAGAAAATGGAGACTACCCAACTTTTTCTGTTCATAACCCTATCAACAGAACAGCTCCAAACTAGGAATAAGATCACATTTGGAACATACTTGGTAGCTTAGTTGATCTGAATATAAATAGCCTACAATAACAGACGGGATTCATCCAAGTAATCTGCTCTTATTTCCCATAAAAGAGGATTTGCTACAATTATGTCACTCTTTCAAACGCACCACCAACCTGCATATGAAGCCATTCTGTCGCTGAACCCTGTCCATACTCCCTTGCTGACTGCGTGCTGAATGCCAAACTAGAAGTTGTATCATATGTTTGAGCACCAAACTGGTAAACAAAAGCAACGTGTCAGCCTAATCTCATGATTCAACCCAAACAATATTGTAAATCAAAATGAATTTCATGTGTTTAAGCTAAAAGGACACCATGACATGAATTTTGTTATATGTCATGGATCAGTGATATATCAGTAATTTCCCCCTAAATTTGAAATATAAAAATTCTGGGCACTGGTATAGTACACATGAGCTCTGAAACACGATCTTGGTGCACTGGAAACTTGCATACACAGCACCATGCCCAGCCCATGTCCCATGCAAAAATATTGCAGGATGTAGACTAAGTGTACAACCCAGATTAAGGTTAATGCAGCAGGCGCACTACAGAATCCAAGCCTATGAACTGGACAACCAGCCATGATGCAGGCCTGTAACAGAGATCCATCTGACTCGAATCTCATGTACGTCCTTAGCTCAACAGTGATAGTCCTACAAGACTGCACCCAGGAAGCTACATTGTTTATGAGGTTTATGAGTAGCAAGCCACAGAATCAAAACAAGCATATTTATTCAGATCCATTTCTTAAAGAAATACTTTGAATCTTGATATTGTTAGTGATAAATCAAAGTACCAATATCAAGGCCAAAATAACATAACCAGGAAAAAGTGAACAGTGCTGTTAGACATTTGCCTGATGAAAGCATAAGTAATTGTTGATGCAATTCTACAACCCAAAGATTTCCTAATATGTTAAACAGCCAGAAAGATATATTATTGTCACGTATATAGATAGTAAATGAAATTGCTCAATATGCATTTGCATCAACTTACATCTTTAGTGGGAACCCTTCAATGCCAGCATTGATGCGGGAATTAACAGCTTCTAGCTTCATTGATAGGAACTGCAGAATTCAGTACTATGTAACTACTTTAAAAATACTGGAAAGTGTACACAACCCAAGAATGTCAAATGCTAGAGAAATGCATACCTCAACCTGACGTTGTAATGCCTGAATGTAATTAATTATCTCATCAAGGACTGATGCTTTACCAATTACCTGCTTGCAGGAACAATTCCACGAGTACAAGTTTACATTAGCGAAAGCTAATTCTAACAGAGAGAGAAAACTAAGTTATATATATGTTGTAATCAGGAAGAACTTCTGCAAAATAATCACATATGATACCCAGCAACATATGCTTGAGCAGCATAATATGGAACTGTGGCATTAATGCGCACCTTATTACATCCAGGGACTAGATCTTGAAGAATCTTCATTCTTTCGCTTATTTTTCTCTCCTTGCCTGAGACAATCAACGGATTTCAATCAGTAAACAGCCTGTTGTGATCTCATGGCACCTAACATCCAAGGGTCCTACGTTTTCATCATGTGCCCAATGGTTGACAAAGTATGCATGAACACATAAAATGAATGGTGTGTGAGTTGTATCATCTCCATGCTATTTCCATAATCCCATTTAAGAGGAGATTAAACCGTTTTGAATATGTATGCCAGTCAAAATGTAGAAATTGCACAAAAAGAAAGAAACAGAAGTTTATAAGCTTATAACAATTAGACACAAGCTTACTCTCTCAGCAAGGCTGTGGCTGTCAGTTGCTTGACCCTTCTTGCTCTCACATGGATGTAATCTTGTTTGGCTGGCTCAGTGGGTGAAGGATTTTGATCCACGGTCTTGTTGCATATGCCTGAACTTGCCTCAGCCTCCATTTTAAGTTGCTAGTTTCATTAGTAGATTTGATGGCCTTGAGACGTTTAACTTCAGAATCAGTCTGAACCAGAAAACAATCAAATTAACATACAAAAGACTGATCTGACCAAACTGACAACTCAACCCAAATCACCCATTATCCCAAGAATATATTCAGCTTTAACATATCTTTTAATGTTTGTTTCCTAATAGTTGCAGTCTCCAAGTATTCCAAACAAGGTTTGCCATACCGGTCGGTATTGGTGCATACCAACTATACCATACCGTACTGATATTAAATCAGTACACGGTACAAGGGGCATATTGACACTCAATACGCTGAACTGGCCCTGTACCAGGCATACTGACACTGGAATAGGATGTTGCCAGGCATACCTTGATTCCAAAGGTATAACATAGTCCTCAAATCCCTAAGAACAAATAATTGAAGAAACCAAACCAACAACTGAGAATTTAAACAACAAATTTAGGAGGCATTGGATGAGAAAAGTCTACATATTAGATAGATAAACCTTGCTAGGTTAGTAGTCTGCTATTGTTTAGATAAAGCATATATTAAGTTTGTTGATGCAACCAATCATGAAAACATCATACAATAGTTGTTTCATTTAATAAACAAGATTGCCAAAGGCATATACGAGGATAAGTTACTTCGCTTGCCATTGAAAACTAGACCAATCACAGATTGCCAATCTGACCGATATCGTAAAACTGCTCGAAATAATGGGCGCTCTGAGGGAGAGGTATTTATTCATCGACTTGACTTCAGGTCTGCTTTGTGGAACTTGACCATATTTGGGTCAGGTTTAGGTTGAGGGTTTCTCTACATGACTAAAACCTGAATTTTCTAAACCATATGTACCTGCCAAGCTGCTCAAACCTGCCCAAATAATCAGACTCAAGGGTAGATGATTTTCATAATCAGGTACTGTTCAAGTTCATTTGTTCTTACCTGTTTATAATCAGGTTGCATTCACTTGAAGGTTTTTGGACCTGACACAAACCTGACCATGACCAGCTCTACCAGTCACGATGCAAGAGATGAATCACAATCATTTATTGCATGTTACTTAAATCTCATTATTGAGGACATTTATATCAAAATCTTGGTCAATTTGATATTGATGAGGAATATGGCTTAACTAGCTTATATGTATTGCTTGCTTATCAAAAGACACTAACAGCTGGATTACTGATCAGTAATGCAGAACTTGTAACTAGCATAATATGTAATTAACTGTGCGTACCAGAAGCCTGGAAACATAATAAGTCCTTCTCTACCAATTATTCGTATCAAAGGCATTCATGGACATAATAATATTCACACCAGAGAAACTCACACGGAGATGTTGAGAAATTGTGGCAGAAATCAAAGAGGCGCTCCTTAATCTGAGCAAGCATAGCCCAAGGTGAAATACTATGTAAAGCAACTTTTGTTTGTCATGGTGTAGCATGTCAAAGACCTTCCAATAAATAACAATATGTAGAAGATATTGTGAGATACTATACTATTACTTTCAAAGATATTTCAAGAAGATTTCCAATGTTCAATAATGATCAAGATAAGATATTTATGGTGCTCAACTAATCCAATAAGGTAGCATGTTCAATTCCATGTAAGAAGACTATCACTAAGACCCAAGGTATTAATCTTCAATGTTTGGAAAAATTAAGTCTTCTGCAGGATGAGTTATACCAGGTTAAAGTAGAGCAGCACCTTCCACTAGCAGAGATATGAGCAAAGAGAGGTTCTAGAAAGGAACTGCTTTATCTTTGAGGTAGTTATTCTAGCTAATAAAACCTATGATAATATCTGCCTTATCAACAAAATGCAAATAGTAAGGTCATTTATATGTTAGCTCAGAAGGTGTCTTTTGAAGTAATGTTTGGTCAACTAATACAAGTCTCCCATTGGTGAAGGTCAAATGACATAGAGGATAGCTAGTATAATCTCAAAATTTTCCACAGAAAATCAGGAAGTGCATCAGAAGCTTGAGATGCAACAACAATGTCACAGTAACAGTATAAAGTTCAGCACAACTTAAGTGCAAATTCAAGACTGTAAAATGGTTTTGATTCATCAAGATGAAATGCAATAAGAAAGAAACAAGAAGCCGAATCCAATCCACCGTGAACCCATCAAAATTCTAAAGCAGGTTAAGGAGAACTTTTAGTTAATATACCACAACATCTATATAGAGGATTTCATGGTGCCAGAATTTTCTGCAAGGCGATAACCATAGCACGTTGCATGTTTCCATTGGCGTATGACTTATGGGAAAAGCAAGAAAATCTCAAGTTCAGAACTGTAGACTGAAAAGAAGGAAAATAAAAGGAACTAAATTCCTAAAGCCAGGGATCAACAAGAGCACAAGACAGTTAAATAGGTCTAGAATGATTTCAGGTGCATAAAACAGCTGATCTTCAATAGACTGAACCATATCCTCGTTTGACCTAAGGGTGGCAAAAGACAACAAATCTGATAATGAAACCCAACCTAACCCTATCTGCACTGAGTTTTACCAGGGTTCTTTTCAGTTTGAACCCGATAGGGTCACATTTGTTTTTTTTCTAAACTCGGATTTTAAATGATTCATGCACGGTTTGGAGCTTTTATCCAACTCAGGTATTTTGAGTTGGATTCTAAATGGGATGGAATATCGGACGAAAAGAACGAATGAGATGGCATTTACTTCTACAAAAGAACAAAATGAAGAATGGCATATGTGAATGCCAAAATTTTCTCTTTTAGCAATGTGACACCAGCATTTCCAAATATTATAGAGTGGGCGAAATGCCAATAAGTAGACAAACAAGCTAAGGCAGCTCAACTCTGTCTCATTTTCCCTTATTATTAATCAGATTAAAGACCCTACCTCTTGTTACAGGCGTACACAAGCTTGGAAGGTAGAACAGATCCCTAATCTTAGTTGCTTTAAGGCTTTGACTTGCAGGTTAGGCATGGGATTGTCATCACAAGCCCATGTACCTTGATAGTTCCTATAGAACGACAAAAACAGTAATTAAGAAAGACAAAATATTATTACTCCTGGCATCCTTCTAAAAGATTGAGCTATGCCATTTGAATTGAAATTCAGGTAACCACCTATCTTTGAGGCAGTGGGAAACCATCATATATAGATCATTGACAGAATCTTTGTGATACCTTTTTCCATGCAAGTACACTGCAAGATTGTTGTTTCAGAGATTTATATTACTTAGGAGCAAAACTTGGATTGTTTGGAGACAACTCATTAAAAAAGTTTGTAGGAGCCCTAGCTCTCGTAGAGCATCGATGCATGCTGAAATCCTTATTGATCAATAGACACTTCAATGATATTCTCAAACTTGTATCACTTAAAGTTAGCCTTCTTTAATCAAAAATGAATTGCTATAAAAGTAGCCTTATTTAACAGTCTTACTTGGCTAAGTGGTGTACAGGTTCAAGAAGAAGCAATGCCCGAGAATATCATCACTATAAAAGTAGGTCAAGCTAGGGAAGAGCTTGGCCCAGCCCAAGCTAGCCAACATGCACTTTTCTTCCATTTCTCTTTCTATTCCAAATACAATAAGCATCTTTATTATAAATCACTTAAACATTTCTAGACTGCTTTAGAGGTTTCAAATCCTCAATTAACCTTTTTCTCGATTTAAGCATGTACTCTCCTCTTTTACAACCTCTCCTTCACTTTAGCACCCCAAGAACCACTCTCCTGATGCATTTTGGATCCAATCATATTTCAAAGCTAATAGGAAAAAGGTGGGAGGAAAAGAAAAAAGATGCAAGGTTGTGATCTGAGTTGTCAAGGAGCCCATTATCAGAACAAAGCTTTGAAAACCATGATCTATCAAATGGTTTACAGCTTATGTCAGATTTTGCTAGAAATGGTGGTGCTATATCAAAACTTGTCTACTAAGACAAGCTTCAGTGGACTCGTGTGGCTTCTCTGTAGTGCATGTTGCAGCTTCCAATATTAAGACCTAGTGGCACCGAACAACTCCCTCTCCTGCAAAAGGTAGGAATAATAATTGGCTTAATTTCACATCAAAACAGCTCGTAACACAATCAGCCAACCATTCACTGAGGCATCATTCATTAATAGTGTGTGGTTTTGGCCCCTTGTTGATGCATGCTGTTATCACTTTTCATTCCCTTAGTTGACATGATTGAACAAATGAAATGGTAATTTATAGGTCTGACGAGAATGCCTTACAAGCGTGCTCAGTTCCAACTTTAAAAGCCAACTCTTTGTGGTTTAGCAACTGCGTGAGAGAGATGACCCTTGGAAGTAACATAAATGAAGGTTTTCTCTAATTAGAGGATCATCCCTGCCAAGCATCATGTCTACGCTCCCACCCTGAGTTGGCTTACTAAGATGAGTTACTATTGTCAGCTGCATCTTACTTGCATTAGATTTAGAACTTCCATGAGTAGCCACCGTCAGCAATAATGGGTGTAAATATCAGTCTTTTGGTTAGGCTTATAAATGCCACATAGGATCTTAATAGCATAGCACGAACCTTCATATCTTTGGGGATTCGCAGATAACGTATATTGGATAATCTAGCTAGTGCTAAGGCATTTATGCTGTATAATTCATAAGACAGTTATAGAATGCATTTACTGCTTCCTATTCACAAAAAGATAAAAAAGGAGGTGCACAAAATATGAAGGAAAACAAAAAACACAGATGTCAAATTGATCAGAGATATTCAATTTTTCAATTTACAGAAACCCAATTAAATTGGTTAAAATTAAACATAGGATTATACATCAGTAGATTCTTCAAAAGAACAGTGAAAATAAAATAAAGAACATCAACGAATATGTCTTTAAATAAAGGCACCTCCAAAGCCTAGGAACATCTACGTACGGAATAAAAGTGTCATAGCTGTCAACAAGATAAAAATAACTGCTGGTTTGTACAATGAGAAGAGTAGTGCAGCCTGATTCAAATTAAAGTTAAGGTACCTCATCACTGGATGTCACCATCCAACAAGAAAACCAAGAAAGCTAATATGTCCAAATCAGCAGCTAGGAGATAATTAAATAAATAAGCAATCTATCACTATCCAACACAAATCAATCAACCATAACGACAGCATACCATAAAATGTTCAATTTTGAGAAAGGAAGGAAAATGCGACTCATGACCCTCTAAAAATCCAATCTTTGGTACTCTGCCGCGAAATTACCAAAAGAATCCCCTAAACAAGCACTCCGGACCTCGATTTCTTAAAACAACACACAGATCACAGAGTCAATCAAAGTTATTTGACTCTAGAATTCCTAACCTCCAGAACACTTCAATTACTCCAAGAACCAAACAGAATCATATAATTACCAAGTCATTGCCACTGCTGGTCGAGGCAAGCTTGGACGACTCATCCTCGGAAGCCGAATCCCTCCGCTTCCTCCTCCCCGGCCCCGCCGCTCTGCTCGGTGACCGTGGACTCATCCAGCGACGCATCCCGGTTCCCGACGGCAGCGACCTCCGGTCCAGGAACCATCCGCCCAACCCTTGGCCCCGACGGCGGCACTCCGACCGTCGGGAACTGCCACATCTCCGGCACCGGCACCTGCGACACCAGTGAAGGCGGATCCATCGCTACAAACCCCGGAAACCCTCTCGATCCCGCTTCACATCGCCCGAAATTCCCCTCTATCCGAACATTCGAAGGTGCAGTAAAACTCAGATCCGCGCCTCCGGGAAGCTGAGAAGACTGCCAGTGCTCGCAAGCTCGAGAATGAGGGAAATAAATGAAGACTGTGGGCTTTATTTTAGTTCCTGTTTGTTATTGGTACGCGCTGGATGGGTTATGGTTTGGTTCTCTTTGTTGGTCTCTCTCTCTCTCTCTCTATATATATATATACACATGTATGTATGTACGTACGTATAACTTTTTTTGGTGCCTTAAATTAGATGAATAGACAAAGGACGCTGCTAAGTTACTCTCTCTCTCTCATATATAT
>KE505291.1:0-28981 GCA_000441515.1 Elaeis oleifera | reverse complement strand
ACTCTCTCTCTCTCATATATATATATATATATATATATATATATAGATACACACATTTTAAAAAGGGTTGCCAGGCAGTTTATCATGTACTAAAGTAATTTTATACATAAAAATAAGAAGGAAAAAAAAAGTTAGGCATCCTTTCAATTTCAAAAAAATTCAAATGAATCCTTCGTGTTTCCCACTATCCAAATTGATTCTGCTATTCATTTTAGTTAACAAAGTGGTGTTACCTATCAGTCATCTAGTAGCACAAAATTGTATTACGGTGAAACTGTCTTTTGCATCATAAATAATGGATTCCTGATTTAAGAAATAGATATAAAATAGATTGTATTTTTATACAAAAAAAGATCTTACATTCCTTCATGCGAATCTACCGATGGATCACCCATTGCACAGATTTCAAAATGCTCTAAACTTCTATACTTATCCATTTGCATATATCTTAAAGCAACAATCATCCATCCACCTGCATCGACCTTAAAGCGACTAATGGATGAGTTGGATTATTCATCCATCTGCATAACTTTCAAAGCAATTAATAGATCATTAGCATTATTCATCTATATGCACAAATCTCAAAAATATCATATAGATGATTGGAATTATTCATCCGTCTGCATGGATCTTAAAGTTAAGGTGAATGATTCGAGATACTATTGTCCAAGATATCGTCGTAGGTTAGAGGGCTCTAATTGTTGGATATCCCAATACCATAATCTTCAAAGAGAGAATTGCCGATTGATTTCCAGTTAAACACAAGTGATGATCAAATCGACAGGGGTGGAGATATTGATCGAGGGCTTCGATTGCTATAGAGCTTCCATGATTGACAGAGAGGTTACTTAAGTGAGAGGGTAGAGAAGCTATGAATATTTTGAGCTCAAGATACGAGGGTCTGGAGAAAGGGATTGTTGTATGTGTTGTCCGTCGATATACCGTATGTGTTGTCCATCGACCATTAACAATGTGGAGGAAGAGAGATTGATTCAAACCTTGGTTCCCTCGTCCATGTTTGGGGATGATATCTGCACAAGTCTACTGTTTGGATGATCCAAATATTCATCCATCTATGTCGATCTCAAAGTGACCAATGGATGATCGAGTTAAAAAAAGAAGAGAATATTTTTGTCATTTGAAATCGATAGGTTAACCATGTCCATTATTTGGGAGGCCGGAGGATTAGTTTGAAATAGTCTAAAATTTAAGGATTTATTTAGAATTTTTAAAATCAAAGACGTTCCAACCCTAAGTTGAGGAGGTTTCCCTATAATTTTCTACGAAAATAAATGGCCTAGCAAGAGTGCCACCTCGAGTGACCAGGACAAGCGGTCAGTGTCGAGCCCGAGTCCGGGGTTGGGTCTTCCACCTTGCCACTTTAAGCTTTGTTTTGTTTGTTTGTTTTGGTTTCCAAGTTGGGGAAGGTGGGGGACGGAGGTCGAGCTCCGTGCGGGACGATGTGCACGCGCACGGGTAGAAGTGGGAAAAAAAAGTGCACGTATTTTTATGTCCCATAAGAAAGTGTGGCGGTATGACACAAGTGATTGGTAAATAGCTGGAGATATTTAATAGATAATTTTAATTATATTATTCAATAAACTATTCAGTCTAGGTGATTTTATCTTTTTGGCTCTTGATTATGAGTGCATTGAGAGGAATCCATTTGTTCCTAGACAGTTTGCTCGTCTTGTTTCTCCTTTCAAAATAGAGAACAAAGCATGCGTAAACTAACTGATGGAATCCTATTTTGTTGGTTTGGAGGTTAGAGATATTGCAATAGAAGTTACTTCTTAAATTTTGTTGATAGAGAATAACATATACCGGGGGGGTGGGGGAGGGTTGGAGAAAGTTGTAGTTGGTAATAAAAAAACAACACACACACACAAAAAAAAAACTTTTATAAAGCCGACGCTAGAAGCTTCATATGGAAACATCTTGCAGTAGCTTAGATGTTTCTGTCATATTTGTTGGAAAATTACAGGACTTTATGTTATAATTTCCTACAAACGGAGTTTTCTTGCAAAATCATGCCCATTGTCGGGTAATATTCATTATTTTTGTTTCTTGGTAATATCTAAATATCAATCTCTTTTGTCTTCAAAAAAAATGATTTTTTTCACGTAATTTGGGTCAAATCCGTGTGTTGGTGAGGGTCAATAATTTCAATGTAAAGATAAATCCAAATAGCAGGAGACGCTGATTAGCTACATAATACATCATAAAGTCTGTATGAACAACAAAATCATCTATTATGCTTCGATTGTTTTCTCAATAAAATGATAACCGGCCTACATCGTTCAATAAAAACAACAAAGAAAGGTTGGTTTTGTTAATAGTTGCACTTTGATGAGCTTTTTTGTGCTGATAAATAGTAACAGCATTTTGTTGGTAGAGGTACATGGAGGTATAAAAGTAGGGTGAGAGAGAGTTAATTTAGTGCAAAATTGTGAGTCCGTGATGGAACAGCTTTTTCAATGTTCAGCCTACAAGATTACGCAACATATCTACAATATTATCAACATGAAGATAAACGCTCATGCATATATCAATAGGGGATGAAAATGCTGCACAGGTAAGAGGCCTCTAAATCCATTTCATGATTTCTCATCAAAAAAATAATTCATTTAATGTGGTAGGAAGAAAATAGCATGATAAAATTATTCAATCTTAGATTTTTTTTTCTTTTACAAGAAAAAATAAGAAACGGAGAAATACCGGTTCCTTCGTATTGTAGAATTATCCATTAATAATGTTTGGTGATGTAAATTGGATCACCAAGATGGTCTTAAATCACAAATGATCTTTATCTCGAGATTATCTGATCCTTGATAATTTAATATATGTGGTATTCCATAGAAATTTAAGATCAATGATCATATAATATCAAACTATCCATAATATATTATATAAAAAGATAATATAAATTATTAATCCTGTAAAGATATATTATTTATCATTTTTGACCTAATAATTTATTCTATTATAATATTTAATACCAATATTATTTTGATAAGAAAATAAGATAAATAGAAGTAATATATTGAATAATTTTATTATAAATATATAAAGTACAATAATATCTTTATACTATAATTTAAATTTATCATTGATAATAATATGATTGATAATATATTATAATATGATATATATCATAATATAACATATATAATATCAATATAATATAATATAAAATATAATATCAATATCAATATATTAATGACATGTTGATATTTTTTTATTGAATTGAAAATTCTTAAATTTCAGCCTAAGGTGGGTGATTTTAGATTTCTAATTTTAATAATTAGTTAGAGGATAATTTGAAAAGTAGGAATAATTTGGGATTACTATCACATAAAATATCGTGGTGTAATCAAATACAATGATCACACCATCTCCATTTATGTCATCGTTGACGTTCGGATTATTATCTCATACCAAATACCCTCTAAAGCAAACAAGGCAGCAAATTCTCTGGACACCTAAATACCTAATCATCGTCGAGATGCCAGCCAAGGTGGGTCCAACCATGGAAATCACCAGGCAATTCAGACCATTAAGCCGCACTTTGACCATGTCATCTTCTGGTCAGGAATCATCCAATTCCAGCAAGCAAGGCATCATCTTCGTTTATGATTCGTGCCGCACGCCTCCCTCCGTTTCATTTGACCAGACCAATCCCTTAAACCGTCCACGAATTTATCGCTATTGGCTCTCGTTCTCATCTCTATCTATTGTCTCCGTCTCTAGAAGAACAGGGAGCCGGAGACAGCGTCGCTTCCTGTACAACAACGTAACGCAGATGGCCGAACGTCCTAATCCCTCGCGCACCGTCACCTGCTTTCGATTCGACTATCCAACTACGTGGCAACTGGGTATCAGCTTAAAAACGGTGCCTGCTGTTTGTGATCGATGTCACACAATTAGATGAACGGACGAGATATAATGCTCTCCGCCAGTGAGACCACTGGTTTGAAGCTTCAAAAAATGAAAACCGGATTCTAGCGACCGAGGGGCCAACAAAGGGAAAAAAATGTCTCGTTACCAAAAAGAAAAGAAAATGTTTCTATTCTTTTTAGGAAACAAAGAAAAAAAGGTCGATAAAGAAGAAACACAGTTTAGGGGCGCCCAAGGGTCCACAAAACTTGTCCGGGGTCCCATTGTAATGCTAATTTGAAAGCTTATAATTCAATTATCCCCATTTATCCACCAAGTGTTATGATTATCACCAATCCTTTTGTTCCATGTTGCAGAGAGAACAATTGGGTGCCCTTACTGGTGCCCCTGGTATTAGCACGGAAAGCGCGATGACCACAACGTTTCTCCTTACGAAAGGCGGTGCTTGGACTTTTGGCGAACACCTAACAATTGAGATATCCCATCCCTTTCCTAAACAAACGCCAGTTTATTTCATTATAATCACAGATTCACCATCCCATGTTCCAGGCAAAAAAATCGCGATCATCAGCCGCTGAAATTAAAATTAGCGGTCAGCGGGTCAGTGGCAATTTCGTAGATTGACAGCCATAAGAGGGTACGGGGGTAATCAGCGTGAGAAGCACGCAATGGCAGTTCCGGTAATTCGTCGAAAGACAAAGGCATTTAAGTAGAAATCAAAACCGATGTCGCTTCCGGTTCAAGGAGGACTTCCATTTTACATCGAACCCCCTCACAAGTTCGAAATAAGACAATAAAAGTCTATAAATAAAGCAACTAGCATTCGTCGCCCCCTATCATTTTCCGTGAGAGAGAGAGGAGAAAAAGAGGGAGAAAACCCCTTTCTCTCCGATAGCTTTCGTTCTTCTTCTCTTCTCTTCGGCGTCGATAGATCTAGGGTTAGGGTTTTGGGGGAGGGAAGATGGGGCAGCAGTCGCTGATCTATAGCTTCGTGGCCCGGGGACGGTGATCCTGGCGGAGTACACGGAATTCACGGGGAATTTCACCAGCATCGCCTCCCAATGCCTCCAGAAGCTCCCGGCGAGCAACAACAAGTTCACCTACAACTGCGATGGTCACACCTTCAACTACCTCGTCGAGGACGGATACAGTGAGCCCCGATCACCCTTCTTCGATTTTCCTTTGATTTCTCCTTTATTGATTGCTTTCTTGGTGGAATTCTTGCTAGGTTGCTTCTGATTCGTGTGGTTTTGGTTGTTCTGATTGATTTGTGTTTGATTACGGGGGTTGGTTAATGGCAGGGTTTTCTGTTTCGTGTTTGCTGGTAATTATGGTTAGATTTGGTTGTTGTGTCTGCTCTCTGGCATCGTTGGATGATGATCCATGTCGAGATGTTTTGTTTCGATTGATTCGTGTGATGTTCTTTCATAAAGGAAAAAAAATAGCAAGTGACTTTTTTTTAAAAAAAANAATGATTTATCGTGTTAATGTGTTTTAGGTTGTTCTTATGTTACATGGTGTATCGGAAAATCTTTATGATTGGAAGGGCAGTTGGAGGTGTAATTTATGCTCCTCGCTTTATCGCTTTCTTCTCTGTTGATGAGGTAACACAGCAACAGCGGTGAGAGTTAATTGCAAGGAGTTGGAAGATCTAGAGAGTTGGAAAAAAAAAAATGAAGCTCGGATGGACTTCGGTTTATGATTTTTTTTTACTGCATCCTTTTTTGGGTCATGTCATTTTAAATGCTAAAAATTTCATTTCTGGTAGTATTTTGCCGTTGGTGTTTAAATTTTCTTATTGAGTGCTTCTTCTTCTTCTTCTTCTTCTTTTTTGAAGAACAAGTTAATACTTGTTTTTGTTACTTTGTGTTTTCGTGAATCAGTAAATAATACTTCAATTTATCTGCTCACCTCAGTGGTAAGTTTGCTAATTCAGTGTGCGGATGTTCACTATGTGGTCATGAAGATTGAGCACTGAACTATCAAGATTGTGGGTAGCTTATGGTTCCCACCTAACAGTTTCTCCACTTCATATTTAAACTACAACAAGAAGCCCAGATTTTTGCTGTGCAGAAATCTATGTTGGCCTTGATTGAGATTCCTGCTCAAGTTTTTTCCTCCTTTATCATTTTTAATCGTTGATGTTCCTATCCTTCTGGCTGGTCTTGTGCATTTAATATTAGAACTCTATACGAATATTGCCTTGGATAGAGATTAGCGTCTTATTCATAGTGTTGATGCTAGGTTGAGATCGTCTTAAAATTTGTACTATAAGATTTTGTGTATCCATATTGCCAGTCACGTGTTTGAGTTTTGTACATTGTCAGAAGGTTTGCAAGGTAAGGCGTAAGCCTGTCCTTTAGACGACAAGCATGATACAGTTCCTGTTGGGAGGTCACCTGCAATTCTGAAATAACTTTCTCAAAGGAATAATATTATGGCCGAAAGCTTTCTATTTCTGATGGCTGATAGATTGCAGTCCTGCATTTGCATTTTTTTACTCCTGCCAATCAAGCAACTTCTCTGTTCTGGGTGAAGAGGTTGTTGGTTTCATTTATAAACTAGCTGGCGCAATGCTGGAAATTTTGTGTCCATACATGTTCTTAGATGTACTAAGCTGAAGGTTCTGCATTTTCTGAAAGATATCAGCACACCTAGTTCTTAAATTTTCTATGGGATTTTTTATTGAATCAATGTGCAAACACATGAAATCAGGATTTGGATGATCTTCCTGTTATGACAGTTCACAGTCATTTTGCTTGGGGCTTTTAGAATGTCTTAAAATTCATAAGACTTAATACTAATACACATTTCTTTTGACACAGAGAGTTTGTTATATCTTTGTATTATTGCGTACGCTATGTCCATTATATTTAATACTTATGGTGGGTTATTTTCCTGGATAATGACGTCATCTTAGAATGCAGGGCTGTGTAATACTCTGCTATGCCATTCAAACCCTGAAGATTTATCTCCATGAGAAGCATTATAGTTTGGTTGGATGAAGTATGGCTAGTTTTTCCCTGTAAGATGAGTTCAGTTGTGGATTACAGTGCTGTGTTTCCTGTTGATCTAATATTCTCTTATGCTTTCACACCAGATCGTGTATGTGTATGTTCTGTATATAGTGGTTAATTAGGCTTTTTCTTCTTCATGGGTATCACTAATCTTTCTTGCATAGTTTTTTATCTTGTCTTCTTCCTACCAGTAGATAGTTTATGATGGACATTTAAGGGAGTATATGTTAGTTTAAAAGAAGATGATAGTTGCATTCTATTTTCTCTATAAAACACTAACATGATAAAATAAAATAAAAAACCACATTATGACCATCAAGGAGGGGAATATAACATGGCCATCACCGAAAGAATATGTTGTTATATTTTCTTGTCCGTATGCAATGGCTCATATCACATGATATGCCCAATACTGAGCAATTTTCTGTTGAAAAAGAGGGGTTATCATGCTGCCCCTCATATTTATTCTTTTGGTAACTGGATATTAACTGGAGATAGAGCCAGCAGGATGCCTTTATAATTGTTTGATGGTTAAAAATTGATCAAATTCAACATCATCATTTTATTTGATAGAGGTACTGTTTGCCTGGTAGTGCTGCCGGCTGTGTGTGATATTGAATCTTATCATTGGGTGTCAAGGATAGGTGATTGAGATCTTGAAGGTTGTCAATTAAAGCTTGGCTGTCTAGAGGTCTCCTTTTCCAAACATCTCGATTGGTTTTCTGTTATTGTGGCATGGTAAGAATGATTGCTTCAGGAAGTGCTACCATAAAATGATTGTCTCTGGTCTATGACTATTGCTTCAAATAACTTCTGTATCTTGTATCTTATGTTACTTCATTTGGGACTTCAAATCATTTAAGGACTTTCCTGGAATTGGTGGATTCAAAGTATATAGTTGTGACATTTGGTTGGCTGGTTCCTGGATAAGTAACAGTATGATGAACAAGTCTGGTTCAGAAAAGAGCAAAACAAGGATGAATCTTTAGAAATGATGGGTGTATAAGTTTGAGTGGCACCTTATTTTGTAGCAATGCTAGATGTGTAATGACTGTGAGAGCAGTCAGATACCGATACGTACTCAGTTGAGTGTATGGAAAATTATGTTGTTCTATCGAAATTGGCAGCACTTTGTGTCTGAGGTTACGTGCATAATCACATTGTTAGGCTGCTATTGAAAGAGGGAGAATATTAAAAGATTTTAAAAGATTTTTTATTACAGGCACTGTCGGATCCAGAAGAGAGGCATATGATACTATTCTTTTAGTGAGTTGAAAGCCTAAGCAAAAGTTTGGTTGTAACTCTGATGAGCCATGATAAACGAATCATATGGTGTTACAAGTGATAAAATCCCTTCAGATTTATCTTCTGTGGCTATCTGGTTTTGTACTTCTAAGATCCATGCTGATGCTCTCAGATGGCTCTCAACTTCTTCTTGCTGAGTGTCATGTTCAGCATTGGCTTTACCTGTATTCAGCACTAGCTGCTTTGTGAATGTTTGTGCTCCAAATAGGTGTGATTCTTGAGGATGAATCAAATAATTAGTCTAAGTTTGGTGGGTTGGGCATAATTTTTTGGTATGGGCTTGTTAATTGTTCTTTTGTACCTTACACAAGGATGTATTCTGGTAGCAGTTCATGCTTTAGTAATCTTTGTCAAATTAAGGAGCAAAGTGCTATTATTTTTTTTGGATAGTCTTTCACAAGAATTTTGCATATCTAAACCGAGTACATGAATACAGCAGTTCTTACCTTTTATACACTCATTATGAATAGCTAAAATCAATCTTGGCTTTTGCAGCTTATTGTGTAGTCGCGGTTGAGTCAGCCGGCAGACAAATTCCAATTGCCTTCCTGGAGAGGATTAAGGAGGATTTCAACAAAAGATTTGGAGGAGGAAAAGCTGCAACAGCTGCAGCTAACAGCCTCAACCGAGAGTTTGGGTATTTTTTTGCTTCCTAACCAATCAAAGATGCTGCTGTGGCTTTCTTTGTCTTTTTTGTAGCGAAATCATTATTTAATGTTCAAAATATTTACTAAAATTGCAGCTCAAAACTGAAAGAGCATATGCAGTATTGTGTGGACCACCCTGAGGAAATAAGCAAACTGGCAAAAGTGAAAGCACAGGTTTCGGAAGTTAAAGGAGTTATGATGGAAATATCGAAAAGGTACATCCTGATATCTACTTTAATGCTTCAACTTGTGATCATTTTGAAGATTTTGTTGTTCCAAGCTGTGGAATGTTGCCAGTAGTGCCTTGTTCCTGGCAACTAGCATAATTAATTCCTTGAGAACATTTCTTAATTTCAGGTTCTTGATCGTGGGAGAAAATCGAGCTGCTTGTTGACAAAACTGAGAATCTTCGTTCTCAGGTCTGTAACTTACATTCACCAACCCTTGGCAGGCCTCTGAATATTTTCTTGGATTTGCATTTGGGAGTACCGTGCGGACGGGATAGTTTGCATTCAGTTTCATTTTTTGGGTGTTTTTTACCCCACTGGGCATCTCTTTATTAATTTGTTTCTTGTATTTGGCCCTTGCAGGCTCAAGATTTCAGGCAGCAGGGGACAAAGATGAGGAGGAAAATGTGGTTACAGAACATGAAGATAAAGCTGATCGTTTTGGGCATCATCATTGCATTAATCCTCATCATAATATTGTCTGTTTGCCATGGCTTCAAATGCTGATATGGGTGGATATATGATCGCTACACATCCCTCATTCAAACTGGTGCTTTTGAGTATAGTAATGTCATTTGCGACTGCATAAAAGTTTGCTTTGTTGATGAATTGTGGTTTAGTATTATCCCTTTTGAATGAGTATTTTCGTTCTAATGTTCTCCTGTTGGGAACTGGGTTGGGATTGACATTGTATTTTGGATGTTATGCATGTATAGCCTGAACGCTATTCTTTCTAGCTGTATGAGTAGAAAGGTCTTACCATGCCCTGTTGTCACGGTATGGTCATTTTATCGATTTTCTGAGTGTTAATGATACATTGATCTGATGAGATTGAGGATTTGCTGTTCGCCTCTGTAGGAGGTGAAGCAGTTGGTCACCTCCTCCTTGTTTTCAGTCGCATACTAAAGCCAGATGGGCATGGGTTCTGGTTGCATTTTTTGCACGAAAGAATGATTGGTCTTCTTTCTTGGTGTGAACTGTTGGATCGCATTTTATATCACTTGTAAAGCGTGATGTTTGTCTTATCATTTGTGCTGATGGAGGGGAGGGTTGGAGGGTTTTGCAATGGAAGATTAATCATTCTTTCGTGCGAAGGATATGACCCAAAGATGACGGACATGATCATTTGGGTATCTCACACGGGATGATCAATTAGATTGATGGTAGAAACGTGGAACAGTCACTCCATCTTGTTCGTTCGAGCTAATTCGTGATCATTCCTCAAGTCTAACCTGCGTCATGTACTTGCTGGGATGGTGGAATGTGATTCCGAGGCGTGGCTTTTTTTTATTATTTTTGATCTGGGCTATGAAATGAATAGTCCAGCGGCCGCCATGTAATAAAGACAAACTAATATTTTTTTATTATATTTTGGATATTTCTTCCATATATTTATAGCTGATTTTAGACTCTTGATTTGAGTAAAATTGCTTAAAATTGGGTGCAAGAGTTGTAAATTAATAATATAGTGGGTTTGATAGGTTGGAAGATTGTTAGGATTTAATTTTAGTTATTTGAAATATTTCGATGTCTCACGAGACAGGTCAAACTGTGTAAAAAGAGTTCGAGGGTCATAAGCGCTGAAGAGTTTTATCCTGGATAGCAAGGGTTTTCATCGTATTAAAGTCAGTAAATATGGGTTTTTGTAAATTGATGACTTTGTGAAGATTATTTAAGTTATCTGTGGAATATTTTCTGCTGACCTCTTATTTCAATTTTTTTTGATAAAATAGATCATTCATACAAATCTTGTGGGAATACATCCAAGAGAGTTAGAAAGCAAAATATTCTTAAAAAGTCAAGAAATCAATCCTAGATCAGTCCACAAAAGATCTCTGATGTGCTCCACAATATAAGTTACGACTCAGTCAGCTGTAGTGTTGATCTTCCAGTGATGTGTCTAATAGAGAGATCTATACACTCAAATAACAATATAAAGATGTATCGCAGGATATAATGAGAAACAACTCTCTGTGTGCTCCCTTGAATCCATGACACCACCGTCATACCATGGTAGAATCATCCTCAATGACTATATGATCTATGTGTAGAGTCCTCCAAGCATACACAATCCCAGCCC
Organism: Elaeis oleifera; assembly: GCA_000441515.1. Taxonomy (NCBI): domain Eukaryota; kingdom Viridiplantae; phylum Streptophyta; class Magnoliopsida; order Arecales; family Arecaceae; genus Elaeis; species Elaeis oleifera. Next base: position 17,808 of record KE505291.1, on the reverse strand, counting down.
ATGCAGTCCAAACCTCCATCCTAGGAACTGTAGACTCGAAGAGCTGGCATCTTTCTGCCGTGACCAATCTGGAAGTCAGGCCTATGGATCATGAAACCAGCACCTCCAAGCCTGCCTCAGACGCTACCATCAAAGTTGACTTTGAGATACCTTAGAGTAGGGGGCTCTCAAGTGATAAACATCCACTGGGTCGCTACATGAGCAGGATGGAAGTCCTAGATCTTCAAAGATCTCGAGGTCACATCGATCATCTCCACTACTAGAATAAGGGCTCTCTCCAAGATAAATCGTGCCGAAGTCCTCCCGGTTCTAAGACCAGGTTGATCCTGGCCAACCAGATATACTGGGCTATATATGTAGCTCTCGACCTCAATAAGTCTAAGAAAGCTTCAATTGGATCCTCAACCTAGACAATTCGATGGTGAAGACCGGCAAGCCCCTAGACCTGTCTGGCCTGAGGGAACCAAAAGAGGGAATGCGCCATCGTCTCTTCCTCCATATCGCAATAAGGGCAGTTTGACTGGATATCCATACCTCTCTCTCAAGAAAGCTCTGGCTAGAAGTTGTCTCCAAGTTACACAAGAGCACTCGAAGCTTTTAGATCCACCTACTATTCAGGTGTCTGGTGGGCTCCTAGTGGTACAAACGGTTGGGTTAATCGTGATGGGCCTAGCCATACAGGAAGACCTCCAAACCCTAACATCTAGATTATGATGAAGAGGAATCACCAATGAAAGCACTCATCGGCCCATCTACTCCTCAAAAAGCTAGTCACAACATCAAACTTTCAGCCCTGACCATCAGTATGGAGAAGATCACAAACTCTCATTGACTCAGTCACTTGGATGCTAATGAACATCGGCGATCAAGCCAATGAGATGTCAGCCACCTAAGGATCAAATAGAATGCTCATAGTCTGACTATCTTCCACCAGCCACCTAGTCTGAGGGATCACATCAGGGGCATGCATACAGATCTTCTTCCACAGAAAGAAAGCACGTTAGCTAATCTACAATTCACCATTGGTTGGTCAAGTGCCATACCTCGCCCACATCATCACGCTCTACATAAACTCAGGACCTAGCAACAGCCTAGCAGCATGCCGAGTAATCAGTCTCCTACCTTGTAACCAAGATTGAATGTCTAGGCTGTCTTCCCTATCGATTGGCAGACCACGTCCCAAGCCAAAGATACATGCTACCACCACCATCGGAGTATGAATCCCATAAGTTCTGGAGATGCTGCTCAAGCTTCACCACCAGAGGTTTAGGCAAATAGAGTTTGAAAGTAGGTAGATGGGCATGGAGGTAAGAATGGACTTTACTAAGATGACCCTACCCATCATCGAGAGATCCCGAGACTACCGGCCTTCCAGATGCTTCTGGATATTTTGCTCCACCCCCTCACAGTCAATGCTCCTTAGCCTACGACCAGAGATAGGGACCCTAGATATTGAAGAGCCCTGCTGTACTCAGCTACACCCAATCAGTCCTAGATCAAATGCTGCAACCGCACCAGCATCTTTAGGCTAAAGAGTACTACCAACTTGGAGAGGTTTACCTTCTCATGATCTGAATCGCTACAGTAGTCCTCCAAAATTCTTCTGAAGCCAATGACATTTCGGACCATAGTTCGGCCGATCAGTGGGCAATCATAGTGAAAAGAAGATGCGATATCGATTGGACCCTCGATGCAGGTACATAGGGGTTTAAGACTGTCCTCAGGTTGACGGTGGAACAGAAGAATTCTAATGGCATCTCATTAATCAAAATAACAAAAGATGGACTCTGAATGCACACCATGGTCCAGCCAATCTATCGAAAATGAAAGTCAAAGTTTGATAGAGCATCCTTCAGGAATTGCTAGCTCATACGATCATAAGCTTGCTCCATATTGAGATTGATCGTCATGAGACTATGATGAAGGAGGGCACAGTTGACATCATGCATGAACTCTCGAGCTATAAGAATATTGTCAGAGATGCTGTGATCATCAATACAAACACGTTCTGCTTTGGAGAGATCAACTAAGGATAGGCTTCAATCTACAAACCATTAGCTTGGTACAGATCTTATACAAGATCGTACACAAACTAATCGGTTTGAAATGGTTCAGTTCTATTACATCTTATCGCTTCGATAATAGGGCAATGAATGTCTAGTTCTAGGTCTCCGACATCTGATTAGTGGCAAAGAACTCCTGCATAGTAGCCACAATCTCAAAATGAATAATAGGCCAATACCTTCAGAAGAAAAGAGGAGGAAAATCGTCAGGTCTTGGGGATGCTACTCTCTTTTAACTTCAATCTATCATTGTCCTCGTTAATGTAGTATTAGAGTTGGAGGATGCTACATTTTCTTCTATCTTTCTACCTATATTTTTTTTTCCTCTTTGTCATGCTATCAAATGAAAAAAAGATAAAAAATAAATAACATCCCGTATTTTATCTTGATTTACAAAATATGCTCTTATATCTCTAATTGCTATAATGTCAATTCTATATTTTTTAATTTATTATAATATCTCCTATCGATCTACTAATTTAGGATAGAGCTCATCGTCAGTGCCTTCGTGGCAAATTATTTAAAATAAATAATCGATATAGATTTGTGGGCTATTTTAAAATGAAATAAAATCTAATATGAATTTAAAATAGTTTAATGATCAAAATATCCAAATCCTAACTTTAATCTCATCTCCTCCCCCAACCCTCCCCCTTATCAGCAACCCTCCAACCACTGCCTCGTCACCCCCATTCCCCTGGCTACCCCTGGCCCCATCCTCTCCTCCTTCTCTCTTTATTTCTTTCTCTCTCCCACTCTTTCCTTCTCCCTTGTCCTCTCTTTATTTTTGATAGTTGGTGATGGTGTTCGTGATAATTTTTTGTTAATTTTTGAAGTAAAAAATAGTTCTTTGTATTTCTAAAATCAAGTGTTACGAAGGTTGTAAAGTTTTGTTTCATATAATTTTAAAATTTGATTCAAAATGCTAGATTAAAATACTAATTATTAATTTCAGATTTTTGAAACCGATAAGGTTTGGACATTTTGACTTTTTGATGGCAAAATTTTCTCCTAATTATAGATGAAAATCCTATTTCTTTTCTGTGGGTGTTCAAAGCTTTTATTAAATTGGATAAGAAGGGAGTTTCTCAAAAAAAAATGGATAAGAAGGGAGCTATAATCTGATTTCATTGAAGTTTATCAAAGGAAACAAATTTCTATTTGTAAATTGTTTTAGAGAAAATGCAATCTAAAATCTAAATTCATGCGGATCCGTCCCTTAATGAAGACCATATTGTTACTGTTGATAGTGACCCATCCCTTATTAAAACCCTCTTGTACAACCTCCCTAAGCTTTTGCTCTTGACTGTTCTCAAATATTTTCAGTACCTTCGCAATACCAACGGTGGAACAAACCCATCTTCCCGCGATTATCCCATCATTCACCTGCTTAAATCATGAAGAACTTCACCCAAGTTTTAGAAAGAGAGGGAGAAAAAAAAAGAGGGAGAGGAAAAGAAGATGAAAGAGAGGAGGAGAGAATGGGGCAGCGGCATCGGGGGGATGTGGACGGCAAGGCGGTGGCTGGGGGATTACCGACGGGGGTTATATGGTTGTTACAGAGAGAAAATTTTAGGGGAGAAGATGAGATTAAGATTAGGATTTAGATATTTTGGTCATTAGCCTATTTTAAATCTATATCATATTTAATTTCATTTTAAAATAGTTCAACAAATCTACATTAGCCACCTAACCTCAAATAATTTGTGACGTAGACACCAACGGCGAGCTCTATCCTAAATTGGAAGGTTGATGGAAGATATTGTAATAATTAAAAAATATAAGACTGACATTACAACAATTGAAGATGTAGGGACTATTTCTAAATCGAGATAAAATATAGGATGTCATTTAACTTTTCCTGAAAAAGGATATCCGATTGCTATCAAAGATCTAGGACAATTAAAGCCTCGTTTCAAGTACTTGCAAAAGCCCTAGGCATTGCACAACTGATACGATTTCATGTTCTCTTGCTCGTGCTCACTGAATAATGGCAATGCAAATTTCTCCAACAAAAGTCCACATCAAGTTGTAAAAAGTGTCTAAAATTGATGATTTGCCATGAGAAAATAAATAAATAAAAGTTCAATTAGCGAAGAATTCGACATCAAGCCTATCAAGCTATAAGGGGATTTTCAACAAGTTCATCAATTTATTGAGCCATCAAAGGAGCATCCAGAATATTTGATTGTTGATGGCAAAATTAGTTCCAACTTTGTAATTAATGTTGAAATTCATTGCTACGATAACCTATTCTTAGCCGATGCCTATGCTCCTTCATGTCATGATGTGCATTGGGTGATTGGAAGCCTTCAAGCAATGGATTGAGATGCATCAGAACTATCATGCAATCTTTTGATTTCAAGAGGAAAGCATGTGGGACTCCATGATCAATTATTAGAGATCCAGTGATGGAGATATCTTGTGAGTGCACCATTCATGAGATCACAGGGGAGAGATCTTGCCATAAAAGCGAACAATGGAGGTTAAAAATATAGTGTTATATTTTTGGATATTTTTCTTATGCACGTTTTGGAGTTGTATTTATTGTTGTATTTTGAGTAAAATGCACGAAAGACTCCTGAAATAGTCATTTATTGGAGCAACTCTTGAGTCCTGCTCGGGTAGTTTGCAATTTTGTTAAACTTTGTGAAAATTTTATTTCTTTATAAATACCTATTGTTCGATAGTAGCAAATGGTTGTATGAGTCAGTTTGTTCCGAGCTTAGTTGTGTTGCCATCAAAGATCGATCTGATTTAGATCGATGAGCTAAAGCTGATGATAAAAGAGAGAGTGATGACTTGAGAAATTTGGAAGCTGGATGGAGATTCGAGTAGTAGTCGTAAAAGACTGGATCTGTATCTTAGCCTCTGCAAGCACCTCTGAAATACCACAAACAAAGAAGGTCCACTTGATGGAGGTTTCTAAGTTGGATCGAGAACAGAGGAGGTTTGAGAGAGGTAAAGGAGATAAATCAAAAGAGTAATAAAATGAGTGGAAGTTAGAGTCCACGTGTGGGAAAAAAGAAGAGATTGATGAGTTCAGGAGAGATCTAATTCTTTGGGACATCACTTAACCCAGAACTGTAAAAAGCTTGCAGGTGGATCTCTACTTACAGGGGTTCTCCAAACGTACAATTGAGGGAATCACTAGTTTATAGATTTCTCTAGAGACTCGTTGGGACTTTAGAGGGCTTTTAAGGACTTGTAGATATTTGGATGAATTGAGGCTTAGGAAGACTTTAGAAGATTTGAGAAAGACTTACTTGGAGGGCCCTGAGGAAGCGTTAAAATAGGTGAAGGCCGGAGCCTATCGCGTTAAAATATGCGAGGGAGACCAGAGATAACCACTTTGCATATTTAGGAGTTTGTTGCCATTCAGTAAGATATAAATCTCAAAATTACGGAGATCATTCCATCATTGCGGGTTAGCTATCGTCAAGTCGAGGAAAATTTGAGTTTCTCCATATATCCTTGGGATGACCACATGACGGGAAATGGTTGGCCCAAATGATAGACTCCATGGTTGATCGGTGTCGGACTCTTATTGGTTGGCAGTGCCGCATCATACGGGCTGTATCCGAGATGTATCAGATTGTATGCTGAAGATAGGATAAAATGCAATATAGAGAGTTAATTATAACTAAATTATAGTACCCTACAAGGCTAGAACTCAAAAATAACTATAAATGATGAGTCAGGACCGAGAGAATAAAAGGAATATGACCAAGAGAAGAGGCTTTCCAGCTACTTGGCCTGTTGCAGGCTGCGGTGTTGACAGGTCACTCTTGGGATGGTGCAGACAGGATTTGCCCAGAAACACCAAAGGAATGAAATAACTATAGGAGGAGGACAATAACAGAGGTAAGCTCACCTTTATAATTGGTTCAGATTTGTTCCTAGGTGTCAATTGTTGTCTGTCTGCGGACTGCTTCGCACCCAATCCATCAAGAAAATGCCTTAAAAAAAATGATAAGATAACTGCGATCGATGTTTATATTAAATAGATGTATGTTAAATAGATAATTTACAAAACCCATACTACATAGAAATTCTTCCTGCAAAAAATAAACTACTGTACATGGCCTACTATGAAAGAGAAAACTACATAAAAACGCTCGTTACAGACCTGTCTTTCATGGTGGTTGCAATCCTCCTTAGTCCCAATTCGTTAAGTTTTTCCCAAGTGCTAAAATGTCGTCATGCCAGTGTCTGGACTGCATGAAAGGGAATAAAATCGACTTCCAAAATAAGAGAAATTAGGTTTCACAACAATTTTTTTTTCAGCCTTCCCTCTCCTTCCAATTATTTTCGCCTAGGAGTGTTAGCCAATAATGTTTCGTTATATGCATGCCTAAATCTAAAATACATATATATTAGACCCAAACTTAAATATAATTAACAGCCAAAATTCATCTCCAATGATGAACATAAAATAACTAGTTTTCAAGTAATTGAGCATCTGTTAAATCATCTCAGCATATTTTGAGATTACTTTTCAAATAACCAAATGCAGTGACTATATTATCTCATGGTCAATTAATATCGTTAACATTGCATGGAAATTATACATGTAAATGTGCAAGCACATACATATAAATATGCAGCCATGTACGTATAAAGCCAGCAGGTCCGGTTTTGTTTTAATGACTTAATGAATTCACTTCTTTTTTTTCTACCCAAAACACAGGACTTTGGGTTGAGTTTGTGCATGGCTTCTTATCGACACCCATATCCTAACCTGCCTTAAATAGTTTTTAAAAGGATCAGTGGAAGGCAGAATAACCTCTTGAAAAAATAGTAGCCACTATTTCTTGGGAGCCATCAGGTCTTGGAACATCCACTTGGACCCTTGTACACCATGCCAACTATTTACCACCTGCAGCCAAAACAATGTGGCCGACAAAGAAAATACCATGCATCTCTGTCGTGCAAGGGCTTGCTTACGATGGAAAACGCGAACAGGATATATACATGGAGGAGCAAGTGGATTGGCCACTAGGTTTGGCGAGGTAGGTCGCCTTCCACATTGTAGGGAAAACAACCATGGCAGGTCACTTACAAGGGAAAAAAAATGACAGACCCGCTTCCACATTCCGAGGAAAACAACCATTGCAGCTCACTTGCCCACCGTGTGGGGGGAAAAAACAAGGACAGGCTTTTGAGCTTCCTACTAAGTCGTAATAGCTTATGCGAAACAGTTCCTGAAGTGTTTTGCTTTGCTTGTTATCAAGCAATTCCATTCCGACTTTTGGTGGCAGATTGGAAGTTGGTTTTTCAATGCTGGAAGGGACGTTTTACTTGAGATTCCTTCCAAAACATCCGCAAGTAAGCACAGCTTACAGATAGTTATAACATTCTTCTTCCACTCCACGAAGAATGTAGGTCGATGGAACTTGGATTTATTCTTTAGAAGATTGTCAGCAGCTGGAATTTATTCTGGATTTCAAAAGCCAGCTGTAGATCTTTGCTTTAAAGATTGTATGCTTAAAAAAAAAGAGAGAAACTTGTCCAACAGAAAATCTAAAGTCACTCGTTTCACTGTAGACTGGGAATCTGCGTGATCCTTAAAGCATCTTAATCCTCACGCAGAAACAATTTTATTCAGCACTAACATTTTATGTTAGGACCCATTACGAAGTTCCTCTCATACTCGTACACAATATATATACTGCCTTCCTTAAGCCTCCCCACCAGACCATTTACACATTTCGATCCTAACATTACAACAAACAAAAAACAAAGTTTAGCTAAAAGAATCAGCAAGCTATCTGGTCTCTCCACGTGGAGATCTCCTCAAATATTGGTAACCTCTTGGATCTGAATGGAGCCCACTCGTTCATCACAAGATCCAGTCTCTCCATGATCTCCTCTTCTATGCTCAAGTCCATCTCCAATGCAGAACGGCTGGCTGCAGCTCGATCTCTTGCAGCAACTCTTCCGCCCGGCTAATTAGCTTGGTCTCATCGGAGCCTGAGAATCTACGGTGCAGGACTTCCTCGAGCACTGCCCGAGCCTCGTCGAACCGTCCCTTTTTAATGAGGCAGAGGCCAAGATTGCAGGCTTTGTTCGCATCAGGCTCGATCATTTGAGCTTTGCGATATACCACCTCAGCTGCATCATAATTGTTCGTCTGCATGTAGGCCCAACCTAGATTGCCCTGTCAAACAGTTTGCCAAAAAATCAGAGACTAGAAAGGTTTCATCACCTGGATTAAGGCTTAATGGATGTGATGACATAGAACATGGCAAAACTTGGATTTCCAGTTTCCCATAGACCTGCCACCTTTAGAAAATCACGCAGAGGTGAGACTGGTCTTATGCTTATGTGATATTTGATTCCAAGATGATTATAGGATCGCTAAGCTTAGCCAAAGAATGATAACTACCTTTTCATCCTTCTTAGCTGGTCTGAAGCTTGTGCTCTTGTTATTGTGTTGCCAGGTATAAAATCTTTTAAATTTAGTGAAGTCCATGAATCTCATCTAAAGGAGTTCAAAAAGAATTAATGACCTTATTATGTTCTTCCCGAATAAAAAACTGAGTCAAGTTTCACGAATAAGAGGTTAATATTTTCAGTCATGCCTGATCTATGGAATACCCTGAGCCTGGTTTGGTAACCAGTGCTTTCTTTGTCTTAAAAAGATATATATTTAAGCTGAAAGACTATGGTTTTAGTCTTTTAGAGGGTTGTGTTCTTGCATATATCTGTTACATTATAATCACATGTAATTTACTTAATACAGACAACCAGTAGTAATAACTCACTAGCAACAGTAAGTCAGACCGATGATAAATTACCAGGAGCCGTGAAGTTTCTTGCTGGATGGAGACCTGAAACTTTTTGCCATGGGAGCGAGCTGTCTTGGTGGTCTTCCCATTGAAGGCTTCACCAAGGTATATCAACCGCAGTTTTTGCTTTAGAAGCTCAATCTGCTCATCTATCCTTCCACATTTCTGATCATCAAAAACATTTCATTATTGGATAGAAGTAATATATATATATATATGATGTATCATAGTTCTAGTCAGTAATAAATGGGATGATACCTTGTAAAGGTCAACGAGGAGATTGTCCAAGGATTCCTGTGCCTGCTTAGAGCAGAGGTGCCTGAAGGATTTGATGGCTTCTACTGCTTCCTCTGCCCGGTCCTGCTGCTTCATTACCACTGCCATGTCCTTCAGTGCACTGTCCACTCGGTCCCTGGCATTTAGTGCCTTCCAAAACCATATGATCGCCGCCTCTGGATCCTTTTCCACAAGCTGGATCATTTGATTGTATATATTCTCTCATTAGTAAGGATTTCCAGTTTCAACAATTATAACTGAAGAACTATCATAGGATGTTGATAGGTTATAGATCATAAAGCATCACTAGAAAATGCTATTCTGATCACAGGCTCAAATGATGTCTATTGAAATAAAAGAAAGGTAGAAGGATAACATGTTCTAATCAATTACACAACTTAGTTTTGTTAAATAATTATCAATTGCTTTACTTTTTTTTTTGATGAAATCCCTGACTTAATTATAAATACTTCTGAGTATGCATGTGAACTGCTCCAGATACTAATCACTAAATCAGGTAAGACATTCTCGAAATGATGTTGGTTGGTGGTCATTTCCCATGTAAATGATGAAGTTGGATCTTGGTTTGTTTGGGTCCCAACAGCAAGGTACCATTACAATGTAAATGAGATGATAAAACGAAAACTCGGGAGCATAGTCACAAGATCTGCATTTATAAAATTTTGAAATGAAGTAAAGATTTTAGAAAGAGGTCATGGCAAACAAAAGTTCCTTAGATCATCAATAAATAGAAAGATCATAAGAAATGAAAGTCCTAAAGAGGAGCCAAAACAACAATTAGAGGCAGCAGCAGCACCAGCAGCAACAAGACATCAATTCCTCAACAAGACATTTTAGGTACCTCATCCGGACCAAGCCATCAGTCAGCTACACGAAGTTGTAGAAAAGAACATTCCTCCATATTCAAACTCCAAAAAAAAAAAAATTCTGGTGCACACTGGATTGTGGAACAAGAACACTAATTGAGCATAAAATTATAGAGTAAAAAACTAACTAAATCTAAACCAGATTAATTGTTCCACCCAGTAATAGCAAAAAAAAAAGGGGAAGAAACAAAAGAAAACTGTAACAATTCTACGGTTGGGAAAGCACATTATAAAGCAGCTGTTTTCTTAAAGAAAAGTTCTCAAACAAATCCCAACGAGATTTAAACTGCACAAGGTTTTTAATTGTAGCAGCTAGTAATGAGAAAATTCAAAAAATCAAACGTTTACGAAAACAAAAACATAATTTAAAAACCGGAGGAGGAGATCTGCAGCAATTCGAAAAACAGAAAGATTAATTAAGGAAACATGAACAAAATCCTGATCACTAATGAATTGGAAATCGATTAAGGAATCAAAAAGGGATTAAGAATTAGTAATACCTGGAGGTGCTTGGCTCGAACATAAGGGCTATCCCCCGCCGGCACTTTATGAATCACATGGAACAAATCCTTCTTCTCTCCTCTCCTCTTCCCCCCTTCCATCTCTCTCTATCTCTATCTATCTCTCTGTCTTGTAAGAAGAGCTGGATGCGAGAGGGAAGGATTATTATATACAGTATAGGTGGAGAGGGAGATGGGGGAGGGGACGAAGGTGGACGGGAAGGCGTCCAGGTTCATTGGTGCGAGGCCGGAGTCGGGCCGTTGATGGTTTCGCAGACCGCACGCAATGCACGTCTCTACGTGGCCGTGATCGGGGTCGGGTATATCGTGGCGTGTGGACCATAGGGTGTGCGAGCGACGAAGTCTGCTATCCCCTGTCTGCATCGCGGCGCTGGTTGGTTAGGTCTGGCCGGGGTCCACGGGCTGCCCTATGAATACAATCCGAATATAGAAAGTATAGATATAATTATATATATAATTTAGATAATTAAATTTATAATTATAAATCAAAATATTATTATATAAATAATAAATTAAGTTAATAATATATTTATGTGATTGTATATTTTTTAAAATTAAAAATATTATATCAATTATATAGATTTACATGTAGATTCAGATACGGATCAAATAGTTGCCTATCCATATGTATATGTATTTTTTTTATGGATATGAATATATATATAAATATTAATCGGATTTTAAATTTTTTCTATATCTAGATTAATTTGAATACGAATATAAATTCAAATAGGTAATATTCATACTGCCCGTTGTGGTTCTAATAATGTAGAGGGCACCAATAGTCCCACATTGATTGTGAGTCAAGGAGGACTCACGCTTATAAGGAAAAAAAAATTCTTTCTACGTGAGGCGCCTTTTAAAGCGTAAACCGTGAGGCCCATGGGCCAAAGTGGACAATACCTCATGTGATGGACGGAGCCCTCTCCGTAATAATAGCACCCCAGGTAGGGGTCGAACCTATGACTTTCTGCTTTCTTAAGACCAAATCTCCTGATCGAAAGACCTTCGGCTTGACTCTTGCATTGTAATACTGGGCTATCCTTTGCCGATATGCAGCCATCCGAACTTGAGTTTGCTGTCGGAGTTCTGAAAGAAGATCCAAGTCGGCTCTCCGACATTCCGAGTTGCTCGACTCACTATATTGCTCCACTCTTGTTGACGGTAATCCAATCTCAAGCGGTATCATTGTTTCTGTCCCATAAGCTAAGTTGAAGGGGGATTCCCCAGTTGGTATGCGGAGAGTCGTTCGATACGCCTATAAGATCGGATATAATTCTTCTATCCAGAGACTTTTGGCTTCATTCAGTTGGATTTTTAGTCCATATAGGATTGTCCGGTTGGTTACTTCTACCTCGCCATTTGACTGTGGATGGCCGACCGATGTGAGTTTGTGCGTAATATGAAACTTCGCACAAAATTTTTAAAATTTGGTTGTCAAATTATCGACTATTATCGGTGACGATAGTGTGTGGCAAACCAAATCTGTAAATGATGAATTTCTGAATGAAGTCTTTCATCTTGCTTTCAGTGATTTGCGCCAGAGGTTCGGCTTCTACCCATTTGGTAAAGTAGTCGATGGCGATCACTATGAATTTTCTCTGTCCAGATGTCAGGGGAAAAAGGCAAAGTATGTCAATCCCTCAATATACGAAGGGCTATGGTGCTACAATCGACATCAGCTGACTAGCTGGTTGATGTTGTATATTTGCATACTTTTGACATGGTTCACACATTCGGATGAGTTCAGCTGTGTCTTTTTTCATGGTGGGCCAGTAATATCCTTGTCGCAGAACTTTATAAGCTAGAGACTTGTCCCCCAAGTGGTTTTCACATATCCCTTCGTGCATTTCTCTAAGTGCATAGTCGGCATCCATAGATCCTAAACACTTCAGCAAGGGGAAAGAGAAAGATCTTTTGTAGAGATGATCATTCATTATTACATATTGAGAGGCCCTCCATCGGAGTCGTTTAGCCTCTGTGGAGTCCGTAGGAAGGGTCTCATCGGTCAGGTATTGAACGATCAGATCCATCTAGCTTGGTTCGATAGTGAACTGCAATACCTCTTTGACTTTATCAATACTCGACTGTTCGAAGCATTCAACAAATGTTTGACCCAGCGAGTTGAAAGAGGTAGTAGCCAGTCGTGAAAGTATATCGGCCCGAGTATTTTCAGTTCTGGGAATGTGAAAGATTTCGAAATATTTCAAGCTTGCAGTAAAATCTTTACCTTCTGAAGGTATTTCATCATAATGGGGTCGCGGGCTTCAAATTCACCTTTAATCTGTCCAGCGATCAGTTGTGAGTCGGTGAAGACCTTCAAATTATAAATCTCAAGCTCTTTAGCTATCTTCAAGCCAGCCAAAAGTGCTTCATGTTCCGCTTGATTATTTGAGGCTTTAAAGTTGAACCGAAGGACGTACTCGATGACTACCCCTTCAGAATTTGTGAGTATGAGGCCAACTCCGCTACCTTGTGCATTAGATTCTCCATCAATGTGAAGCACCCAGGTCGACTTTAAGTTGGGTTCGAGAGTGGTAGCCTCTTTTATTGTGTTGTCATCTGTATCTTCTGGCTTATTATCGAATATAGTACATTCAGTGACAAAATCAGCTAGGACTTGCGCCTTCATGGACGGTCGTAGGCGATATTGAATGTCGAACTCACTAAGCTTCACTGTCCATTTCGCCATCCGACCTGAAGTGTCAGGTCGATGTAAGATTATCTTCAGCGGCTGATCTATCAGAACTACAATCAGATGGGCTTGAAAGTACGGACGAAGTCGTTGTGCCGATATGATTAGGGCGTAGATAATTTTCTCCGTCCTTGAGTATCGGACTTCGGCATTGTGAAGTACTTTGCCGGTGTAGTAGATTGGTTGATGGATTCGATTTTCATCCTCCTGTACGAGCACCAAACTAACTGCTTCTGCTGAAGTTGCCAAGTAGAGATACAATGTTTCTCCGACTCTTGGTTTTGTGAGCAAAAGTGGAGAAGCCAAGTATTGTTTCAAGTCTTCGAAAGATTGTCGGCATTCATCCGACCATAAGAAATCTTTCGTCTGCCGTAAAGTTTTGAAGAATGGCAAGCATCTCTCGATCGATCTAGAATAAATCGACTGAGTGCGGCAATCCTTCCGTTGAGTTGCTGTATCTCTTTCTTTAAACTCGGGTACTTCATATTAATAATAATTTTGATTTTTTCGAGATTAGCCTCGATTCCTCATTGTGAAACAAGAAATTCGAAAAAATTTTCGGAGGTTACCCCAAATGCACACTTAGTTGGGTTTAATTTCATCTGATGCCGTCGGAATGTGTCAAAAGCTTCCTCCAGGTTCCGAACATAATTTGCAGTTTGGAGACTCTTCATTAGCATGTCGTCCACATATACTTCCATGTTCCGTCCGATCTATATCTTGAAGATCTTGTTGACGAGCCGTTGATAGGTAGCACAGATATTTTTCAGACCGAAAAGCATTACTTTGTAACAGATATGCCTTTGTCGGTCACAAAAGCCGTGTGCTCTTCATCTTCTGGTGCCATGCGGATTTGATTATAACCAGCGAAGGTATCCATGAAAATCAGAAGTCGTGGCCAGAAGTTGCATCAACAATTGGTCAATCTTCGGCAATGAGAAGCTGTCCTTTGGATAAGCTACGTTCAGATCGGTATAGTCGATGCAGATCCTCCACTTTTCATTGGCTTTTCTTACCATTACCACATTGGCAAGCCAGTCGGGATATGTAGCTTCTTTGATGAAGCCTGCTGTGAGAAGTTTATCGATTTCTTCATCAATGACCTTCTGCCTTTCAAGAGTAAAAGATCGCTTTTTCTCTCTCACCGGCTTAGCATTTGGGTTGATGTTAAGTCGATGAGTTATTATTTCTAAAAGAATCCTGAACATATCGGTAGCCGACCAAGCAAAAATATGGGCATTGGCTCTGAGCAATTTTATTAGTTGTTGCCGCTTTGAGTCAGGTAATTGTGATCCAATTCGGACCATTTTTTCGAGATCTTCTTCTTTTAACGGGATGAAATCAGTTCTTCAGCCGGTTCACCCCTCTCCTGACTTTCTCTTTGATCCAATTTGTCAACAGGCAAAGAGTCATCATGTTTATTATTTTGGATGGAGATAAGAAAGCAACGTCGGATGAGTTGTTGATCTCCACACATCTTTTCGACTCCATATCTTGTCAGAAATCAGACTAACAAATGGTATGTCGAAATCATTGCTCTTAGAGCGTTAAGCTCAGATCGTTCGAGTATGACATTATAAGTCGAAGGTACTCGAACCATCGTGAACGTTATGAAAATAGTACTCTGTTGTGGTTCAGTCCCAGCGATTAAGGGGAGAGAAATTTCTTCCTCCACTGTGACAGCATCTCCTGTGAAGTCGATCAGTGGTGTCGAGACTCTTCTGAGTCGGTCAATCGGCAGTCGCATTCGAAAGAAGTCGAATAAACAAACATCGGTTGAACTTTCATTATCTACAAAAAATTTTTTACATCATAGTTTGCTATTGTTGCCAAAACAACAACAATATTATCATGGGAGTTTGAATTCTTCGAACATCTTTTTTCAAAAAATTATTACATTATTGAGTCGTCGTCGCTTTGCCGACTCATCTTCGAAAGTTGCTCCCCGTCCAGTCGTTTGGAGATCATGTTGATCACCTTGCAGTCAATTGATTATTTACAGCTTCCTCAGTTTGCAGTTGAGGTTGTCGATCAGCAGGAGGTTAAGTCGGCGGATCTCTTCGATATTTTTCGAGGTAGCCTCGTTGAATCAGGACTTCTATCTCATCCCTGAGCTGGATGCATTGTTCGCTATCATGATCGTGATCATGATGGAACTGACAATACTTCTTCCGATCACGGTTTTTGGGCAACGCCTTCATCGGTGGGGGTGTCGTAGATATTCTGCTCCTTCAATCTCCATAAGGATCTATGCACGAGGAGCGAAAAGAGGAGTATAGGAGTCATACCTGCCGTAACTTGGCCTTTGACTCCATCGTCGGGGTGAAGCTCGCTTATTGGATAATGATCGAGTTGATTCGGCCAGAGCTCCTTCCTTCTTCTGTTTCTTCTTCTTTTGACTTTTGCCTTCTGTCTGACGTCGGTCAAAAATTTTTTCGTCTGCGTGCATATATTTGTATGCATGCTCCAGAAGTTTGGCATAAGTCCGAGAAAGAGTTTTATTCAAGAATATGTGAATCGAGATTCCCTCAGATCTCTTTTTATGATCGAGATAGTCATGTTTTCATTGAGGTCTTTGACCTCAAGCGTGGCCGCATTAAACTGAGCTACGAAATCCTGAAGTGATTCAGTCTCTCCTTGCTTGATCGAGAAGAGACTATCAGAAGTTCGTGGCAGCCTTCGATTGGTGCTGAAGTGAGCCACAAAAAAATGTTCTAGCTGTCCAAAAGAATATATGCTTCCCGACTGAAGCTCGGAGTATCAGGCTTGAGCAGCTTTCCGAAGAATTATCGAAAAATCGATGCACAAGACAGCATCGATCGTCTCTTGAATCGTCATCAGAGCCTTGTAGCTCTCAAAATCGTCGATCGGATCGGTAGATCCGTCGTATGGCTCCACCTGAGGTATCTTGAACCAAGATGGAATCGATTGGTCCAAGACGTACCGAAAAATGACTGGACAGTGTGGAAGTCGTAGTCGTTCTAGGACTTCCGACCTTTCACTTGAAGTTGAGCGAGTTGACGATTGATCTCTTGAAATTTACGTTCATAATCGTCGAATCGCCGTTGAAAAACTCTGGGGGTGGAACTACCCAAGGAGTTAGAGAGGGAAGCAGACGGTGTTCGCAGTTGCTTCCTTCCTTGCTCGATCCAACTGAGAAGAAGAGGGACGTTATGAATAGTGGGTGGCGCATCGAGAGCGCCGCGAGTGCCGCTGCTTGTCCCGATGAGAGAGACGAGATAGCTGCTCTAATGAAGGAGACTACCGTGGATGACGGTGGCTGTGCCTGGATGGCACCGAATGCGCCACCGGTTGCACTGCCGGTAGCTGTGGTGGCTGGGTCTGCTACTGCTGGAGGCTTTTGATCGCCTCCATAAGAACAGTCATCTCCTGCACGAGTGCAGCGATATGGACGTCCGTGGTGACCACAGGATGTGAGGAACTAGGCTCTGCTACTGGAGGAGGGGGAGAAACCTCTTTCCGACGGGAAGAGTGCCTCGCTGATCCAATTGCAGTCGAGAATTGGGCTTTGATTTTCATCATTGCAAGTTATTTTTTCTTCCCCCTATCTGGCGCGCCAATCTGTTGCGGCCAACTCCCCGTCGTCAGTCGTCGGGAATGAACACCTGCAAAACAGTGTCCACGCAAACTGGATTTGTGTCCGGCAGGGACCTTCCGATGCCTAAGTCAGAGAGAGAAGTTGGTGAACAGAGTTGAATATAAATAGTAGCAGAGTTTTGGCCCAGCGTAAACTTACCAGCTCTGTTTCCCTTACTCCCTTTTATAATGAGGTTTTGTAACCGTCGGACGTGGTCCCGTATTTTATGGCGCTAAATCATTTGGCCATAATCACATAGTGGATTGTTAATTTTCACTGATCGTACAGTGATATGCGGCCGGTAACCGTTCGTGACGGTTATGATATGTTGAACAGATTGATCGATCATATGTCGGTAGAACCGATCATATATCGGTAGAATCTGTTATGTCGATGGTTTAAATCGTCTGCTGTCGATTGATAAAAATGATCAATCGTTAATAAATCGGTGTGATTCGTTCAATTGATTGATGAAGAATCGAAATCACATATTCAACTGATGTAGAATCGAAATTATATATACGATCGATCGATTATTGTTGTGTCGAAATTGATAATCGATTAAATAAATCGGTATCGATTGACTTATCCCAACACTACTTTCATCCCTGCAGCTCCGCCTCAAATCCAATTACGAAGAGAGAGAGATTACACTTCGATCGACCGGATCTGGGGGCAAATCCAGTTGCCTCAAAGTCCTCGATCCTGTACCAAATATCGAATTAATAAGGGCCCCACTTAACAAATAACGGAATCGTTAGTTAGGAAAAAAATACGAATGAGACAGGACACGCGACCCATAACGTCGTTTCTCTCCTCTCTGTCCGGTACAGCAAATCACGTTTATAAGAATAATATTTCACCAGAAAAGTAGCGAGCACCCTGGCAGGCTGTTGTAACAATCAAGGGCTCCAAACAAAACCCCCATCCCTCCCCGCCCGGCCAATATATATATATATATATATACATATATATAT